>JAVTVY010050289.1:0-22650 GCA_036873755.1 Hanleya hanleyi
TAAAGCCACCATTGTAGAAGACCGGGATATTTACTGGTCGGGCCCTGAGCCCATACCGAATAAGTTTACGCTACACCGTGACGGCCGGACCAAATCCAAACGGCTGTTGAGCGGTGAGCTCGATTGTGTCCTTAGCCACGTGGGTCATGCTTCGCACGCCTGGGACGTTACCAGGACCACACCCGAAGCTTCAACTTAGACCCTGATATATGGATGGTCTTTGAAAAAGTGGTGCCTATTGTGGATCAGCTGTTCACACCGGACGACCGGTCAGCCGTCCAGTTGGCCTGGTCTCGTGCTATTGAGGACGTACTGGCGAAGCTCAGTGAGCAAATTATCAACCGCGTCAATGAGGATGACGAGAGGGACTATCCTTTTCTCACCTCCGTGACCTACAAAGATGTCCTGGTGGAAATTAACACCCGTATTCCACCGTCGGAGGACAACGACGACGCCATAGGTTACCCGGATATGCTCATTCAACCTAGTGACAATCGTATCCATACAACAGAAGCCGGTACGTACGGCGTCAGAACCCAAATGAAAGCATCCAGAAAGGAACTTCGAATCCGGCACCAGATATTCGCTGATAATATGGGATGTACGTTTCATGTTGCTATCCCACGATGCACCACATTGAAGGCTAATAAATAGAATCGATTTTAGATGTCTGTACTCACTTATCTTAATCCACGCGACGTGAAAGGTCCCACTCACCGCTGACCCGGAATCCAGCCCCACTGACGTGGACAACTTTACCGCATATCCTGTCGAACCGCCCACAAAGGTGTTACCGATACAGGAGGCTGTGAGTTTGGTGTACCAACGCCGTTGGCCTACTACCTGGCACTGTTTTCACCGTCATCACCCTATATTGGACCTGTACAATTTCCGGTTAGATGATAACACCAGCCTACCTCATTACGCCTATATTATTTTTGAGGACAAACCACGACCTTCAAGTTAAATCTTACCTTCGGCTATTTAATACGGCATAAGGAAACGGACCAGCTCCGGTATTTTTATCCCAGTCACAATGCCCTCGTATACGACCAGCCCTTCACCATTACGAACCGTGCGTCGCTGGACACAGCACTAGCTCAACTGGAGACTTTGGATGCTTGGGAATGGGCCCGACAACAACGCCCCAAATGGCAGGTGGAGATGACTATTATGATCCCTTGATCTTAGGGCCGTGTGGTCATGTGATCCAAGTTCTCACATGAACAGGTACAATAAAAGCGTACCTGACATACAACACATATCACGAGTCATTAGATTCTTACTATGTGCTTTAGAATAGGTTAACAGACACGTATACCTTACATCGAGCTACTAGCCACCATTTTCCACGGAACCGGATCATCGTTGGGAGTATAGATGATCAATGGCAAGCGGATTTGGTCGATATGTACGCGATTGCCAAACACAACGATGTGAATCGGTATATCTTGACGTTCATCGGTATCCTGTCGAAGTATGCGTGGATGGTACCCATCCGGACGAAAACCGGGAAAATCTCGTGGCTGCGTTCAAGCACATCTTCTGTACGGGTCGCAAGCCTTTTTATTTACGAACCGACGAAGGTACGGAAATTCCTCAACAGACCCTCCCATCAGTTTCTGAAAGCCCAGAAGGTGTTCTTCTTTCATGTACAACGAGACGAAAGCTTCTATCGTCGAGAGGGTCAACCGGACGTTCAAAGATCGTATGTACAAATATTTCACCTATAAGAATACAAGGCCGTACATCGATGTTCTCCCCGAGCTGGTAGCCGGTTACAAACGTGTCTATCACAGGAGTATTCAAAGGGCTCACATCACCGTTACCAAGCGCAACGAAGCCCAAGTGCGGCGTGTCTTGTACTCTATGCAACCTCAACCACGATCGAGGGAGGTGTTCAAAATCGGGAACCCAGCACGGATCAGTGAATTCAAGGGCAAGTTCGAGTAGAGTTACCTCGCCATCTGGAGCGATGAGAACTTCGTTATTAAACGCCGCCTACCCCGACAACCGCGGGTATATGAACTGGAAGATCTTCAAGCGGGACTGTGGCAAGGAACGTTTTACGAGCAAGGATTACAGCCCGTTGTGAAAACAGGCCACGACTACTACATTGTGGAACGCATCCTGAAACCCGAGCGATGCCGAGGCAAGACGGGGCATCTCGTGAAATGGCAAGGTTGACCTATTCCAGATGAAACGACAATAAAGCCACGAACCACAACCGGTAACGTTCTATCTAGGCTCTACCATGATCACGGACTATATGGACAATCAGCAGCTGCCTCTGAACACAGCATATCCAAAAACGCGCAAAGCACATGTGGGATTTGTGTTGACATTGCTAAACCTGCTAGACATGTTATATGGGGGTGTGTTTCACGACATGGCGTACCTCAGCACTCTACTCCTCCCATCAAAGTCACAACCACCAGTCGTGAGTTCAGGTCAGACGAATCTACAAACCCACTGCACGCTAGCGCCAGTCAAACCTCATCTGGCCCCAGCGACCACCACACCGAGTATAAGTCAACATCCAGCCCCACACCAAGTATTGCAGCGGCCACTACATCGAAAACCCCACCGCACTAACGCAACAACGGTACCAAGACTCCCCACAGACACCAGTGCTTCGACGACACCGACCCCGGTTCACTCGTACCTAATTTACAAGAGGGGGTTACCACGGCAGAGGATACACCTCCAACCACGAACCTCCGGTGGCAACACCCCGAGACACATCACTCAACTGCGGCTCCTGGCGAGACAGATGTACCCTGAACGCATCCGGTTTGCGTTGGAAGCCCTTGAAGATGCATCACACATGACTGATTTAGTGAATGACTTGATACGTCGACGCAGGCCACACACGGATCCTCAAGGATGGGAGGTGTTTGCCCGAGGCTTGAGGACCTGGGATCTGGGAAGCCGAGTAAGAGCCGGAGTCACCACCCAAAATACCACAACGGATACGCACCCTGCGGAAACCTTTCGCACCCTTTAAATCACCACGCCTGGTCAAGACGCCCCAACACCCCAAAGCCGTGAGACGTAGCAAGCCACCGCGAGGATCACGACATCAGGAACCAGATCCCAAGGCCTTGGAACATTATTAAGTACAACACATATAAGGGAAGTGGGAAGAGGTGCCGACATACTGACAGAGCCACATGACTTCACAGAAAAGTCTTCCGGTTAACCTATTCTAAAGCACATACTAAGAATCTAACGATTCGTGATATGTGTTGTATCTCAGGTACGCTTTTATTGTACCTGTTCATGTGGCAACTTGGATGATATGACCACACGGCCCCTAGCACCGGCATAAGCGGTATTAGATACAAATCTAGAGAGCTATGATGGAAATGCTCTGACAACTCGTATATTGGTAAGTGGTGAGCTGTTTCGCTGTGACAACTCGTACACTGGGGATTGGTGAGCTGTATCGTCGTCAGATGATTATGACGGCATTTAACACAAAAGACTAGTCTGTAAGGCCCGATGTCGACCCAGCATCAACTTCCCACAAATGCCAACATATATCAAAGACCAAAAGGTCTGTTCAGGGGGCGGGCCTCGGGGACGAAACGTCCACCAGCAGAATCTCGTCATATACAGGTAAAAATTACAACATATATAAGGGAAGTGGGAAGAGGTGCCGACATACTGACAGAGCCACATGACTTCACAGAAAAGTCTTCCGGTATTAGCACAGTATTGGGCTATGTGGGATGCTAACCAACAGCGCCAACAGTAAAGCTCAAACGTCATGTTTTACCTCACATTACTCAGAAATTGCTCGGCTGCAGTGTTTCCCAACAACAGCTTTGTCAATTTTGTCACGCAACTGCCACATCCCTTATCCCGGACGTTGAGAGTGTTGCCTAGTGAATATCCAGTACCTGTATACGTGATGCAACGTGCAACATGATACGATGTGGTGCGAATTCGTGTACGAAGACAACACCTATAGCTTCACTCTTCCCGAAGGCCAGTACCATACACCCAAAATCATCATTCAGGCGTTGCGTAACCTCATCAAGAGCTCGAGAAATCAATATCCGATTGCGAACATGATCCAAATGGAGTACCACGAGTGGAACCACCAGTTCTTGGTCATCCTCCTGACCAATGTGACCGTACGTTTCAGCAAGACGTTGAAGGGTTGTGTGCACTGGAGACGGATAACTATGTCAGGCCCGGTCGGCTCCAGGGAAAGACCAGGCTGGATCTTAAGGCTGGCTTGTATGGACTCTTTGTCTACTCGGATGTGGTGGATGGTCAGATTGTCGGCGATATCGATGCGCCCCTGCCCTGCGTCTGTCCAGTGCAAGGGGAGTTCGGAGATCAGGTCACACAGAACTTTAACCACGTACTCTCTCTACCCACTGGACAACCTCTTGCATTCGAAATTTGAAAAGTGGTGGTCACACTTCATTTTCGACAAGCTAGCTCTCCCAACTTTGTGAAATGAAGGTGCCTTACGACAGCTATATGGACTATTATACCCATCATGCCGGTGATGGCCCTCCTGTCTTTGCAGGTATACGCATCCAACGAGGTCATGATAGCCAATATAGCCAAATACGAGCGTAGCGTGCAAGATCTATGGCGTTACGTTCCGCTTAATCCGGGGCTAGGGGCCGTATGAACCCATGTACTTCAAGATCCTCATGGTACTCATATGAACAGTCACAATCAGAGCGTGACTGAGATACATCATTCTTTAAATGACGACTTTACAGCGAATATTATGGATTAAGAATACTGATCAGCGATACGGATTTGATATTTTTGGAACATCATGATGTCTTGCCGGCATTATTGAAAACTGTTGACCGCTTCTCTCTTGCAGGAAACAAGCCTATGTGTATGTATACTATGATTGTCTTTTTGAATTTCGTGCTAATACTGTTATATAGAATATGGAATAGGTCTTTGGATTATGAACGCGGATATTCTCTAGTGGACGACGGCTGAATTATGAATGACGGACCAGACGCTTGTAATGGGCTGGGTAACGTCCTCGGGAGCATCGTCAAAAAGTTCCTGCCGCTGGTGACGCATGGGATAACAGCGGTCGAAAAATTAACGGTCCGATGTGGGATGCAAGCCCTGGGAGATGCTTTCAGCGGAGTCCCCGTCTGAGAAACATTGAAACGAAACAGGAGGTATCTTGGTCGCCAAAGTACAACGAATCGTAGGAAATAAAAGACCTGCATCACCGAGACTGCGCACCAGTCGACGACCTACCCATCGAGGACGCACATCGAAGACCCGGGATATCTTTGCGTAAACGTGTCATTAATCCACGCAGAGCCCTGCAGCTCCACCGACAGTGAATTTGATTTGTGGACTGTCCCGCCCACACAGATCAGTGTCGAACAGGGATTATGGATGGAGCAGCTCTTACTCTCCGGCATCAGAA
The DNA here is from genome assembly GCA_036873755.1 of Hanleya hanleyi. NCBI lineage: Eukaryota > Metazoa > Mollusca > Polyplacophora > Lepidopleurida > Hanleyidae > Hanleya > Hanleya hanleyi. The sequence goes on from JAVTVY010050289.1 coordinate 5,432, forward strand.
CAGGTCCCATCGAATTCACCATCAGCTATGCGGATACGGCCTATGTGGATTTAACCCATACGTACTTGTATGTGAAAGCCAAGATCTTCAATGGTGATGGCTCCAGAATCGTCGACCGTGCAACCGCGGGCCCGACGAATCTCTGGTTGCACTCTGTTTCAACAGGTGGATATTTTTCTCAGCGACAGACTCGACCAACACGTACCCCTATCGAACCGACATTGGAACGTTGTTGTCGTATGGGCGAGAGGCTAAAAACTCTCATTTGACAGCCCCTTTATTCTACCGGGACACGGCCGAGCACATGGGCACGGAGTTTCACCGTGAACGGCAGTTCGGTCGATATCATCGGTCGGCTGCACACAGACCTCTTCATGCAAGACTGGTACATCTTGAACAAGATCCCCATCAAAATCCGAGTATACGGGCGCCCCCAGCCTTCGCCTTGATGGTCACTGACGTAGAGGGGCAAGCAGCTGACTATAAGATCATCATCCAAGACGCAGTCGTGTATGTCCGAAAATTTAAACCGAATCCAGCCGTCCATTTGGGGCACCTCAACGCCTTGAAGAAAAAACAGCCCAGTACCGTACCCGGCGTGTGCAAACCAAAGTGTTCTCTGTGCCTGCTTGGAATATGAGCGCCAACAAAGAAAACCTGTTCCTGGTGATTGATCCTGGCCTGTGTGGAGAATATCAGTTTCAGCGGAGCCTCCCCGGGGGAATCCGTTTGATTTTAAGCATTTCGGCATCAATTCTGTGGCCCTGCATGTGCACGGACAACAGATCCCACCCACTGCCTTAACACCGAACTCTAAGCGCGAGAATTTCATTCGATCAGTCGGGAGGACTACGCTAACGGATACACGTTGTTCTATTTCGATCTTAGATCCTTATAGAACAACCATCAGCTGAACCTCGCCAGGCAAGCCAACTTACGGATGGAAATCCATTTTGCAAGAGCACTCCGGAGGACCATCAATGCGATTGGCTACGCGGAGTTTGACAACATCATTCAAGTGGACAAGGCGCGCAACGTCCTGTGTGACTTTGTCACCTAACATGGATACAGACCAGATTACCACCGTGCTGGTGAGTAACCCAGGGACATGCACTATCTTTCAAGGGGTGTTCGCCCGAGACGTGTTCCCGTTAGACCGTGCGTATCAAGCCGCATACGTCCTCAACACATACCCAATGGATCCGATTGGGCCGTGTGAGGTTTCAGTTTGAAGCGCTCGTGAGGGATCGTCCGACTAGACTGGTTTGAGGTGGGAATGTTGTCCATCGGCGCATGCGCAGACAGGAAATAATGGGAATATTCTTGGTCCAAATATAGTGTGTATTGTCTCATATGGAAGCTCTCGTACGTGACTTTGACGTCATTGGTGACGTCATCATTATCAGATAAAGCGTCGCTCGTGTGCTCCATTGAGACATACCTATACCCATACACACTGACCCATAGTGTCGACTTGTGGACCCTGGAGTGTATGTCTGCTTTGAATTTCTGAACTTAGGCATATTGGTGATATGGGTAGGGCATGGACTGATGATGGGCAGACAACACCACCACTACCACCGCCACACACGCACGCACACTCACACGCCCGCACGTGGATAAGCCCCGTCATGGTAAAGGGTTGATCGAAGAATTACCGGAGATGACGGTGGAATCATTGATAGATGGTGGACCAGCGGCGTTGATACATCTCACTTTCGCGTTGGTCGGCGGGTAGGAATTCGCTGAGGGCGTACGACGTGCACGCATAGTGCGTGCGTGCGTGTGTGGCGGGGGTGGTGGTGGACCCCAATACGTCCATGCAAAGGTCCTTTTTCCATAAATGTCTGTCTGCGGATGCGCGTCATAGTCTTGCTTTCATGACATACCAGGCCAGCCGGACGCTCCCTCAGGAGCGCTTCACAATGACACCTCACCCCATTCATTTGAGCTAGGGATGGTCCATCTCGACACCAAAACGTCCACTCAAGTGAACTTTTTCCATTATTCCATGTCTGCGCATGCGCATATAGACGGCATTTCCACTCCACACCAGTCCAGTGGGACTCTCCCCCACAAATGCTTCACTAGGACACCTTACACGACTAAATTTTTAGCAAAAGTCAACCCCCCTCCCATCGTCTTCTCCAGCGTGTGACAGAAGAAATAAGATGCCACACTCCATACCTTAAAGAGCAATGAGTGGGTGGGCCTATACCATAAAGTATATATACGCACTCTCTAGTAGTTATATTAGGGTATCTTCAACGGTTCCTATCATGTATTATGTCGTGGCCGAGTGGATACGGTTCTCGTCCGGTCACCGAAGTTGAGCCCGGTCAAGACTTGGATGAAGTGACACAGTGGCTGGACTGATCAGTGTCCAGGATGGGGATTCCCTCGTTGACTATGCATAGGCTATCTCTCGTTGTATGAAGATGCAAAACGGATTCCCCTGGTAGTTTCCCTTTTACCCCAGAAGCTATCGGAGAATTTCTGGGAAAAACCCCATACGGCTCAACCAATCAGAATATTCCTTTCAAGTGTAGGCCAGCGATTGGTTCGCTGTGGTTAATGTTATAGGTATAAGGAAAAGTCGATAAAACAAAATCAAATTCCAACTTCCACTGACTACCAAGTATGTTGATTGGCTGAAATTCACAGTGAAATATATTCTGCCTGAAGAAAGGTTGCCTATCATTTGTATCAGAATTTTCATGACTATACCTCTGGATTTAGCCGAGATGGTCCACTATAGACTATTTCTATTTTATGTTGTTGCAGTATGAAATATGCTCGTCTTCAAGGCTTGCATGTTTGTCTTGGTGTTCACGGTCAGGATCTGTACTCCCACGAAGAGAAAATCAAGCTGCAGCCAAGATTCATTCGAATATTTCAACTCAACACTTAGGAGATGTATTCCTTGTGGAAACTGTCCAATCGGCCAGGGGAGGAATATAAGCACGGTAAAGTACATATCATGGGCCTATATTACTTTGGAATTACAATATATATATAAAATTATTGTCGTACGATAAAGATATTCAACTGCTCATGGGAAATTCTTTACACCGCCTCCATCATCAGATATATCGTGTTTGGTGCCTATGTACCGCCGTGTATGTGGCTATATACGCAGAATGTTCCATCATGCGTTGTGAGACCGAGTCGGGATATCTTTATTGTCACTAACGGTTGCCTTCAGTATATCTCATCTGACGTACCGTTATTTGTTTGTACATACCCTGTTTTTCATTTATGTAATTACAGAATATCCAGCTCGATCGGAGGAGTCGTCCGTTGAATTGTTATAAATGTGCGAAGTGTGTGCAGGGCATGTACAACCCCATTATTAGCCCTGGTATCTCGGAGTATGAAACGTGCTTGGATTGCATGGTATGTTCCATGGATAACAGGAAAACTCTAAAAAATTGCACAAGTTCAAGCAACACGGTGTGTGGAAATTGCATGGATAAGTAAGTCCTCATTATTGATTTTATTAAAATATGAACCTTGGGAATATTTTAGCCGACAGTTCCTTGGACCTGAGAATTGTTAGTTTAACAAGGAGTTTGCTGGTTTATGAATTTTCACAGAAAACTCGAACATTATAACATAACTGGGGAACTCTAATTGTAATCGTAATATGGGTTTTATCATTATACCCCCTTCAGATGTGCACAAGTCGATTCGCGAAGAGAATGCTAACTTCTGAGGCATTCTCTAGACCTGGCTATCTTGAACATATATCGCGTCAAATGTATTACCAAAACGGGTATGATGCGTTTGACACTATCTCAAATGTATCAAATTTGACAATAAATCGGTTTTAAATCACCAATTACCAGTATACGAGTTGTCAGAGCATTTTCATCATAGCTCTCTAGATTTGTATCTAATACCGCTTATGCCGGTGCTAGGGGCCGTGTGGTCATATCACCCAAGTTGCCACATGAACAGGTACAATAAAAGCGTACCTGAGATACAACACATATCACGAATCGTTAGATTCTTGGTATGTGCTTTAGAATAGGTTAACCAGAAGGCTATTCTGTGAAGTCATGTGACGCAGTCAGTATGTCGGCACCTCTTCCCACTCCCTTATATGTGTTGTAATTGAGAGGCTAGGTACTTTAACTTCACGCCCAATCTTCTGAAATCAGTTATTATTTTGTTCACTTTAAATTGGAGGATCATGCAAAATTATTAAATACCCGTACTGTAATATTTGAATGATATGACGTCACTGGGGGACCTTATCTGAATTTCACCTTAAACTATTCTCACTAAATAGTCGTTCTGCTGGCAACATGCCTTGCCAAATATTGGAGAAAATAATATTTTAAGAATACTCCGAATTGCGATTTTGCAGTTTGAAATTACCTCTCAATCCATCTCTATGGGTATGGGTTATATGTATTGACCCAGTCATATCTATCTTAAATGAAATTATGCCTGTCTCGAATGAGAAGCCTAACACAGAATGATGGACTATAAATGCCAACTTAGTAAGGCATAAAAATACTTAATTGACCACTTCTATTCCTGATTCCTGATCACATTTTGTGCTAGGGTTTTGTGAAGAGAGGCTGTATTCAACCAAACTGACCAATAGTCCTACCAAAGTAATGTTATATTGTTGAAATACAATAAACTACATGAATAACACCAGCGTCAATGCTGAAAAATGTGTGACAAGCATAGATTGGACCATTAATTTGAAAGATATATAGGCAAACCCTAACCCTATACCTTTTCAAGATCTCATAAACCATAGGCAGACCGTAGCCCTTTCAGAGGATATTTTTTCATCTGGTCAAAACTGGAGACATTCACTCGGTTAAGTGAAGTCACTCGGTTAAAGCGTACATGAGTACAACACATATCACGAATCGTTAGATTCTTGGAATGTGCTTTAGAATAGGTTAACCGAAAGACTATACTGTGAAGTCATGTGGCTATGTCAGTATGTCGGCACCTCTTCCCACTTCCCTTTTATGTGTTGTAATTTCACTCATCCTCAATAATATGGAAGTCTCCCGTCCGTCGTAATCCTATATCGTTCATAGTATCTTCACGCTGAAATAAATGTGTCGTTTAGGTGAACACTTATAACAATATGGCAATTGATATGTTTCTGTTCCATAGCTACTACGACTATTACAGAGAACTCAACCCAGAGTCAGATGACCCTTGTCGACATTGCAAATTTTCTGATAAAGATGATGAGGCCTGCAAAGACTACTGGAAGCCAAACACCCCCGTTAAAGCTGTAAAGACCATGAAAATATGTAAGACAAACGAAAGGGAGGGGGGATTTGGTTTTGGATGAGGTAGATCCCTATGTTAGTCTCTTAATTGCGTCAAATCTGGGACGATATCCATACATCTCTTGTTTTGTTTCTCCAGGTATGTTCTTCCATAATGATTTGGGAATGATTGCGTTTGGCGAAGCAGCCGCCGCTAAGTGAATAAAAATAGGTGTGAAGAACACCAAATGTACGTACAACTCTCAGAGCAAAGAATCATGTTTATATTTCCGTCCAATTCACAATACTGTTATTGGCTCAACTCGATGCAATAGTTCAGTAAATAACTTCAATAATCATTCAGAAACGCAGTAAACCTGCTGAATGAGAACCTTTCTGCGAAAATAAACCCTTCTATCAATCTATATCCATATGGAATAATACTATAGGTAAATGTAGATTGAATATGCCTGCACTGGCATGGCGATTGGTGTGAAATGGCGGACTTGAATAATTCTCTAAACCGCCCGGTTTGGCGGTCTTATAAAAGGAGCAATTCATTTGCTTCAATTTTCACTTGACATGACAAGTGGATATCGAGCTAAAGGTTTCCCTCTATTTAACAGAATATTATACTACTATTACAGATTTTCCCGCAATATGGACCCGCGTTATACCAAAACTATGACGTGGTAAAGTATGACTGACCATTCTTTGCGAATAGTCACATGATCAAACATGGTGGACGATTTTTTCGAATTATAGTCACGTCATCAAACATGGCTGACGATTCCTTACAATTATATTCGCGTGAACAACCATAGAAGTCGTATACATGATTTTAATTGGTCGAATTTCTGGGTATATCGGGCATGTAAGACGAAGTGACGTGAATGAACGGGATTTCAGTAGTAGCAAATTGGCAACTGGTCGGTCATTGCTCCATATGGTAACATGTCAAGTCACGTTGAGAAGCGGTATCGCCTCTTACTTGAACTATATACCAATTTCTGTCTTTCTACCCCCTGGTCATGATCCCCTAATTGATCCTTCTCCAATGGCTCGTATTTTTCCGTCTCCTCCTGCCCATGATCATGTGGCGCAAGGCTGTCTTTTCGCACTACTATACAAGTAGTATACAAAGCGTAAATTGGCGAAATAGCGCCTCACTGCGCATGCGCAGAACCTTGTGTGACGTCATAAGTGTGCGCAGAAAAAAAAATGGGGCGGTATTGGGGCGGTGTGCGCATGCGTGATGTGTGGGAGGTGGGTACAAGATGGCCGCCATGTGGGAGGTGGGTACAAGATGGCCGCCATGTGGGAGGTGGGTACAAGATGGCCGCCATGTGGGAGGTGGGTACAAGATGGCCGCCATGTGGGAGGTGGGTACAAGATGGCCGCCATGTGGATGGCCGCGAGTGTCATGATGTGGGAGGTGGGTACAAGATGGCCGCCATGTGGGAGGTGGGTACAAGATGGCCGCCAGTGTCATGATGTGGGAGGTGGGTACAAGATGGCCGCCATGTGGGAGGTGGATACAAGATGGCCGCCAGTGTCATGATGTGGGAGGTGGGTACAAGATGGCCGCCAGTGTCAGTCAGTGCAAGATGTGGGAGGTGGGTACAAGATGGCCGCCAGTGTCAGTCAGTGCAAGATGTGGGAGGTGGGTACAAGATGGCCGCGAGTAGTAAAATGTATAAAAGGAGTCGATTTTTAGGGAAAGGGGTGTATTCAATCTGACTTACCTGACCTGACTTGATCAGCCAGCCAGCCAGCCAGCCAGCCCTCCTACCTGCCTGCCTTCCTGTCTGCCTGCCTGCATTCTGCCTGTGTGGAATGCATGTCCTGACTTGGTTCTGGTTTTTTTCCATCACGGTTGTGCGCAGGTGTATGACGTCACTTCCGGTCTGCGTGAATCGGGCGTGACCTGGGACTATGGGATGCATGTACTGACTTGGTTCTGGGGTTTTTCCCTCACGGGGAGGTCACGTGATCAGTTCAAGGTCATATCCATTTTTATCGATATGTCAACTCCACACCCAGTCCATTAAATGCTCCTTCACCTATGCTTCAATTTGATACCTCACTCGACCTGTGGTGTGAGTGAGTGCAAGAATGTATTCATCCGCGGTGATGCAGTCATGTCTGGCGGTGATTCGGTCTCGGAAAAAAGCTTCCTTGCCCAATGCCTACGGACTTTACCGAAGATACACGGACTTTAACGAAAAGACACGGACGTACACGAAAAGACGCGAAGGTGAACGCCATTGTGGGAAACCTCCCACAGACAGGTCAGTACATGCATTTCTATGTTGTTCACGCATAATAAAAGGATTGATCTGTAATCTGTGTTGTTGTTGTTGCTCCTTTTTTTGGACTAACCCATCAGAATAGTACGTATCACGGACTACACCCGTAGAGCTACATCTGGTCTATAAAACACGTCCCTCTGGATCCCACACCTTCATTTCTACAGAGCCATGGCGGAGACCCAGCCCCATGCGACTCGCATTTTACAGTATGCCACCGTGGTGAATTCATTCACGGGTTACCGAGCAGTGGTCGGGTCCATGTTTGCAGATGGCGACGACAACGAGGGACGACGCCAGATCCTGAACGAGTTCACAGAAGCGGTCCTCCACAGAGTGCACTCGATGGAGAGGCATGCCATCACTCACCACTACTGGACTATGACAGCCATCCCTGATGCTCGGGCTATGGACCACGAGCGCTCACGCCGCAACCAGCACCGGCTGGTTGGCCTCATACTAGTCTGTGCCCTATTCACCCTGGCGCTGTGGTATTGACACTATAAATACCAGGGTCAGACAGAGTGTGTGTCATTCTCCGTTCGACATTGAGAGGAAGCATGTCATCACTCCAAGCCATCCTCCCCCTTACACCTTACCAGGTGGGATTATACGTTTATGAAGATTATGTGACTCTGGTGGAAGATAGTGGCGGGGATTGGAGGGCGTCCCCTGAGACTTTATCGAATACGGTGACACTACAGCGTGATGGGTGGACTAAGTTTAAACGGGTGTTGAGCGGGGAGTTAGACGGACACCTGATCCACCTGGACAAGGCCAACTACGTATACCATACTGCGCTCTACCCACGGGTGGGACGCTACCAAGAGCCGGCTCGAAGTTTCCTCCTAACTCCCTCTCTGTGGTCAGCCTTGGAGAAAATAGGCCCTCTGGTGGACCAGTTATTTATACCGGACGACCGATCACCCGACCAATTAGCGTGGGTTCGTGCTATGGAAGACGCGGCGGCTGAACCCCATGAACAACTACATGAACCCGACGACGATGCCATTGATTACCCCGCTACACTCAGTCAGCCCAATGACATGACCACCTGATCCTTTGATCTCACGGGGTTCTCCCTATAAATACGAGAGAAAGTGAAATCTGGTACCATTCACGTACTGACCATGACGGAGCATATAGTACTGGCGTATTTCAGCTTGACCCCCGAGGTTTTCCTGCACGTGTATGCGGATACGGTCGATATCATGGAGGAGGTGGTGGGAGATGCGGACCCTACACAACCGTGCCCGGCTCACATTCGTCTGTCCCGGGAGGGCTGGACCAAATTCAAACGGGTGTTGTCTGGTGAACTGGACGGCGACCTCATCCACTTGTGTCACGATGTGTACATCCGACGCGGCCCTTTCTTTACTCAATTGGCTCGGCTAGATGGAAGTACAGTGCATTTTACCCTTCACCCTGATCTATGGTCTGCATTGGAAGATGCCGTGGTGGATGTGGATGAAGTGCTTATCAAGCGGTCATCAGACGAGTTGGACTGGTCATTGACCATGGCCACTGTGGAAGTCCACGAAGAAAATCAGAAAGAAACTCAGGCCCAAGATATACCCGTTATAAATAAACGATAGAGCCAGGGTCCATCATCATTTTGTCACCATGAAACGCTGGGAGAAGGTGTTGGATAACTTATACTACAGTCCCGACAGTCCGGCAGCCTATAGTGCATTGTCGGCTCTCTCTCGGGCGGCCAAACCCCAGGGGGTACAACGTGCCCAAGTCCGAGATTGGTTAAGAAGACAAGACACCTATACCTTACATCGATCTGTCCGTCGCCATTTTCTACGGAACCGGGTCATCGTGGGAGGAATAGATGCCCAGTGGCAAGCGGATTTGGTGGATATGAGCGCCTTTGCCAAACACAACGATGAGAATCGGTATATCTTGACGTGCATCGATATCCTATCCAAGTATGCGTGGGTGGTACCCATCCGGACGAAAACGGGGGCAAATCTCATAGCGGCGTTCAAAGACATCTTCAAGACCGGGCGCAAACCTTTGTATTTGCAAACCGACGAAGGCACGGAATTCCTCAACAGACCGTTCCAAGCCTTTCTCAAGAAACAGAAGGTGTTTTTCTTCCATACGTACAACGAGACCAGGGCTTCCGTGGTGGAGAGGTTCAACAGGACATTCAAAGGCCGCATGTATAAATATTTCACCTATAAGAATACAAGGCGGTACATCGATGTTCTCCCGAAACTGGTGAGGGGTTACAATCGAGCCTATCATCGAAGTATAGAGAGAGCCCCCATTACCGTGACCCAACGCAATGAAGCCCAAGTCCGGCGTGTCTTGTACCCCAGGCCATCGCAGCGAACGACGAAGGCGGTGTACAAGGTCGGCGACCCTGTACGGATCAGTAAAGTCAAGGGCAAGTTCGAGAAAAGTTACTTGCCCAACTGGAGCGATGAGCACTTCCTGATTAAACGGCGCCTACCCCGACAGCGGCGAGTCTATGAACTGGAAGATCTCCAAGGCGAAACGTTGCTGGGGACGTTTTACGACACGGAATTACAGCCTGTTGTAAAAACACAGCAAGACTACTACACGGTGGAGCAGATTTTGAAAACGGAACGTCGACGTGGCAAACTGTTTCATTTCGTAAAATGGCAAGGCTGGCCCAGTTCCTTCAATTCCTGGGTCGCTGCCAACCAGGTGAAACGACTATAAAACCAGACACCACTGCCGTCCTCCTTCATTCCACGTCCGACCCCAGTGCTATGGACCAACAGCAGCTGCCTCCGAAGACAGCGTCTCGCAAAACGCGCAAAGCGCAAGTGGTCTTTGGGGTGCTATTGCTAACCCTGCTGAGTGTGTTGTACGGAGGTGTGTTTTACGACGTAGCCTATGTCAGTACGTTACTTAACCAACTGAGAACACCAGCCATCAGTGAAACGGGTCTACAGAGAGCACCAGTCGTATCGAGCCCAGTCACCACCACCACCACACCCCGCGTACAAGCCACGTCGGGCTCTACACTTACACCAAGTACACCTACTACGTCTCAAGACCCACCGGATTTCATCCCTCACAGTGAACCGACCACCCACGTTGTACCCACCCCCAGCACCATCTCTGAACGTGAACAGACAACGACGACCGACGTTGTACCTACCACCACTCCAGTTCACTCGTACGAAATTTACAAGAGCGGGTTACCACGACAACGGATAGACCTCAAACCATGGACCCTCGGTGGCAACATCCCTTCACCTGCGTCATCGCAGGACCGACGAGCTCCGGCAAAACGCACTTCGTCAGGAAGCTCCTTCAACACGCCGACAGCATGATCACTCCACCCATTGCCAGAGTCGTGTGGTGTTGCGGAGAATGGCAGGAAGCGTATGCAGCAATGCCCCACATCACGTTCGTGGAAGGCCTACCCAACCTGGCCGATTTGGAACCCGACACCTTGGTGGTTCTGGATGATCTCATGGCGGAGACGGATGCACGGGTCACCCAACTCTTTACCAAAGGCAGCCATCATCGACGGCTCAGCATCATCTACATTGTGCAGCATCTGTTCAGTAAAAACAAAGAACATCGGAATATCAGCTTAAATGCCCACTACCTGGTGGTCTTCAAAAACCCGAGAGATACCACTCAACTGCTGCACCTGGCGAGACAGATGTATCCGGCCGCACACCGTTTGCGTTGGAAGCCTTCAAAGATGCCACAACCCCTCAGCACGGGTATATGCTCTTCGACCTCAAGCAAGCCACCCCCGACCACCTTCGACTACGGACCGGAGAGACCCATCACGTGTACATGCAAAAATAATGTAAACACACCCACAGTGGCTCCCCCACAGCTGGGAGATCTGTGTGGTAATTTGATGATGAGGGAATAATAAAAGAATGAATACCACAGCAGGGTTGACTTTGTCTGTCTGAAAGGTGGATAAAGGGGGCAGAGTTGTGGGTTCTGGCATTAGTTGTACATGATGTCTGCGCGAGTACGGAAGCACGCTCCCACGCTCCGTGTATTGAAGACGGCCCCACCCGAGTTGGTCCGAACTATTGTACGCGGTGCGGACCCTGACCTTGTACGCTGTCTGTGCGAGATCGGGTACAACCTGTTAAAAAGCAACGTACCACTGACTCCGGCTCAGAAGACCAATTTGACCAAACATAAGACAGGTCTCCGAACCCTAGTCCAGAAGCGAGTCTCTCAAGCACAAAAGAAAAAGGTGTTACAGAAAGGCGGTTTTCTCGGGGCCATCTTAGCACCGTTGGCCGCTTCCGTGTTGGGTCCAGTATTGGGTGGACTCTTCGGCCGACAATGAACCACACGAAAAAAATGGTCCTCGTCGAACCACGGTTCCTGCAAAACCTCAAATCACCCTACCCTGTCCCACCTACGGTGAAGACCATAAACAGCCTCGATGGAGAGATGCAACAGATCTTACAGAGACCGGGGTTAAGCGACAGTGAGAAAGTACAACGGTACAATGAGACGCTTCAACGGTACATGACGTTCATGGACCAATACAAACCCCTGTCTACCCCAGCAACAGCACCACCACCACCACCACCACCACCACCACGTGACAGACCGCTGACCTCAGCACCGCTCCAACAGCCGGGTGAGGTAGCCCCACAGCCCCACAGTGGGTGGAAGACGAAGTGCTGAAGAGTGTACCTGCCTCGTTCAAGAAACAAGCTGGCCTGGTATTACAACGGATGAAACAGAATCCTAACATGACTTGGAATGATAAAGGCGAACTCCTGGTACAAAATCAGGTGGTCCCGGGGACCCACATGACGGATTTAGTGAATGATCTGATGCGTCAACGCAGATCGCACACGGATCCTCGAGGATGGGAGGTCTTCGCTCAAGGCTTGAAAGACATGCATGTACCACAGGGTGGTGGGGGCCCCACCGCTGGGCCTTATGCAGCAAACCCAGCAATCACCGAGTGGCCCACCTTCTTGGGGAAGTCGAATGGGAACCGGAGTCACCCCAAAACACCACCACAACAGCGGGCACTTTCTTTTCGCGCCTATAAAAAACACCCGCCCAGTCAAAGACACCCACGCATCTCCAGAGCCGTGACACGTAGCAAGTCAACGCGACGAACACGACGCCGCACACAACCGCCCAAGGCCTGGAAGACCTATTAAAACCAACAGCAGCAGCAGGACAGCTCAGTCGCCATGTTTTACCTGACCCTACCCAGTAACAGTTCGCTGGATGTGTTCCTGACAACACCGTGGCCAAGTACGTCACCCAGTTACCACAACCGTTACATTTACCTGGACGCTGGGAATGTGCCCTCGTGGATATCCAATACCCTTACTCGTGGTACAACGTGCGAGCCAATGAAGTGTGGTACGGGGTGACCTACGAAGGCAAAAACACCCGACTCACCCTGCCCGAAGGCCAATACGATACCCCCAAAGAGTTCATGGGTGGGCTGTCAAGGGCTACCAATTGCGGCGATGGGCGCTACGGGGGGTGACGGATAGTGCAGCACGCCTGATAGCCTTGCGCTTCAAGAGAAACGTGTTCTTCGATGTCAACGTACAGCGACAAGGCACAGCTTACCCTCACCAAATGCCGTGAATGTGAAACTGAGTCCTATCCTACAGCAAATGCTTGGTTTCGATCTACGGACGTTCGCTGGTCCCACCGCCCACCAAGACGAGATCCCGATGGATATGAAGTCGGGTATGTACGGACTCTACGTCTACTCGGGCGTGGTGGACAACCACATCGTGGGCGATATCAACACACCTCTGTTACGGGTGGTGCCCATTAAAAAGTTGTATGGAGATCAAGCCACCCACAGTTTCACCCACATGCTCTACCTGCCTGTACGACAAACCCACATCAACACGATCACGGTGGATATAAGAGATGACACGGGACGACCGGTGGCATTCGAACGCGGGAAAGTGGTGGTGACACTTCATTTTCGGCAAGCACGTGCTCCCCACTTTGTATAATGAAGGTGCCTTACGAGTGCGATGCACGCAGCTATATGGACTATTATGCCCAACAGGCCGGGGGTGGCTTTCCGGTTTTTAGTGGTGCACACGCATGCAACGAGGACATGGACTGGGGAACATACTCGGCAGCATTTGTGAAAACGATTTCCTGCCCTTGGTGACGCGTGGGGTGAAAGCAATCGGCAAACAAGCGGTACGCAGTGGACTACAAGTGGCCGGTGATGTCTTGGGGGGTACGGCACCCCGACAAGCCTTGAAACGACGGGCCAAAGAAGCGGGAGGCGTCTTGGTGGCCAAAGCACAACACACCGTAGGGAATAAAAGAGCTGCCCCACCGAGATCACGCACCGATCGACGGGCGAACCCAGCGACGACGCACATCGAAGAAGACAAAGGATATCTTTTCTTAAAACATGGCCTTAATCCACGCCGAGTCCTGTCCCTCCACCAACAGTGAATTTGATTTGTGGACCGTGCCGCCCACACAAACCAGTGTCGAACAAGGATTATGGGTGGAGCATCTCCCGCTCTCCAGCATCAACGAAACCGGGCCCATCGAGTTCATCATCAGTAATGCGGATACGGCCTATGTGGATTTAGCCCATACATACTTGTATGTGAAAGCCAAGTGGTCAATGGAGCTGGCACCAGAATCGCTGACCAAGCAACGGTGGGCCCGACGAATCTCTGGCTGCACTCGATGTTTCAGCAGGTGGATATTTTTCTCAGCGACAAACTCATCAGTGACTCCACCAACACGTACCCCTATCGAGCCTACATCGAGACACTGTTGTCGTATGGCCGAGAGGCTAAAAAAATCTCAGCTGACAACCGCTTTATTCTACAGGGACACGGCCGAGCACATGGAGACGGCGGACAATGGGGGATATAACAAACGGAAGGCTTTCACTGCGAACAGTGCCTCGGTGGATATGATGGGTCGACTGCATGCAGACATGTTCATGCAAGACCGGTACCTGTTGAACAAGATCATCAAAATCCGACTGATACGGGCGCCTCCGACCTTCGCCTTGATGGCCACTAACGTAGAGGGGCATGTAGCGGACTATAAGATTGTCATCAAGACGGTCCTGTATGTCGAAGTGAAACCGAATCCAGCCGTTCAATTGGGACACATGAAAGCGGAAACAAAACCAGCCCACTACCCTATCCGACGTGTACAAACCAAAGTGTTCTCTGTGCCTGCTGGAAATATGGGCGCCAACAAAGAAAACCTGTTCCTGGGGGAACTACCCAAGCGATTGATCTGGCCTGTGTGAAAAATACCAGTTTCAGCGGAGCCTACCCAGAGAATCCGTTTGACTTTAAACATTTCGGCATCAATTTTGTGGCCCTGCATGTGGATGGACAACAGGTGCCAGCCACGGCATTAACCCCGAACTTTGGGCGGAGGAATTTCATTCGAGCCTATCAGAGCCTGTTTACAGCCACCGGTCAAATCAACCAGGACGAAGGGAATATGATCAGTCGGGAGGACTACGCGAACGGATACACGTTGTTCTGTTTAAGTCGATACACACCTTGAAGTTTTGACCATCAGCTGGCTGGGCGAAACGAGGCAATTTACGGTTGGAAATCCACTTTGCACGAGCCCTGGCGACCACCGTCAATGTGATCTGCTACGCCGAGTTTGACAATATTCAAGTGGACAAGGCGCGCAACACGTCGCAATGTGACTTCTCACTTTAACATGGAATACAGACAGATAACCACTAGGTGCTGGAGAATGACCCAGAGACACGTGGTCTTTCAAGGGGTGTTCGCCGAGATGTGTTTCCATTAGACCGTATGTATCCTGCTGCTTACGTTCTCAACACGGACCCGATGGATCTACCCGGTGAACACTGGGTGGCCGTGTATTTGACAGAACAGCAGGGCGAATACTTTGACCCGTACGGCCTGCCACCCCTCCATCCCGATTTAACAGACTTCATGGATCAAGGCACAGAGACGTGGTGTTGGAACAGTCAAACGTTGCAAGGCCTGACCAGTAGCGTGTGCGGACAATATTGCTTGTTTTACCTGTACCATCGATGCCGGGGAAGACCCTTATCTACCATCGTACAGATGTTTGACGAGCACCCCAAGGCCGAGGACCGAGATGTACTCGTATATGACTGGGCCGCCCATCATTTCAATGTACAAGCCCCGTTCTGGGCTTGAATTATTTCAATGTACATGCCCGCATTTTGGCTTCAGTTAATGACAAGCCTTGTTCTGGGCTTCAGTTAATGACAAGCCTTGTTCTGGAGGCTTCAGTTGACAAGCCCAGCCCCTTGTTCTGCGCTCTGCAGAATTTTCCGTGGTTGTTCTCGTTTGTTGTTGTTCAATGAATAAGAAAATGAGATCTCACCAAAAAACCCTGTCTTGTGTGTTTTATTCCTGATGCATTGTGCCCAATGCCGATTCAGTCAAACTGAAATCAGTGGTGTAGGATGGGACAAAAGGAGTAGCAACCCATCAGAGTTTAGAATGCAAGAGCACTATAGTAAAAATAGAGCCAATGAAATCAGCCCACAGACCAAGTACGTGTTTTGGTCTTTAGGTTTGGGCGGAGGCATTTCTGTTGAGGTACGACTTACGCTACGGTGAGTGAAAAGACTCGTCCAACACGTATAGATTATGTTGATGACTATAAGTTCTAGGTAACCCGTCAAGGTTAGAATGCAAGAGCACTATAGTAACAATAGAGAGCCAATGAAATCAGCCTACAGACCAAGTACGTGTCTTTGGTCTAGGTTTGGAGCGGGCATTTCATTGAGGTACGTGTATACGGTGAGTGAAAAGAGACTCGTCCAACACGTATAGATTATGACTATAAGTTCTATGAGCATAATGCATGAAAGTGGCTTTGAACACCGTATTAGCCAATCAGTGGCCTAGAATGGAGCCAAAGGTAACCCATCCATGTCCAGAAAAACATTACCCGGGTGTACAAGAACCCAGATGTAGGCGCGGACGTCGGCGAAAGCACACCGTGAATACCCCAATTCCATTGGCTGATTGTTCGATCGCTGATTGGTTCTTTTTCTCGACCGCTGATTGGCTCTTTTTCTCGACCGCTGATTGGTCCAAATGGAACTGCCCATCTTTCCCAGGTTCATCTAGAATCCCCCCCTTTTTTTGTGCTCAAGCTCTGACTATAGCGATACCGCAACATTGTCTCATTGGACATTGGACCGTGTGACCTGGAGGTGACCCTTTGACCTTTTGACCCGCGTCCGCGCGCGCGCGCGCGCACTGCCGGGGATGACGCGGGATGACGCGCGCGCGCGCTGCGGGGCGCTGGGGCGGAAAAACACCCCGGCGGTTGAACATTGCAACTCTTGTATGTTTGGAGGTAGTGTTTAGTGAAAACCCGGAAGTGACGTGACAACCCACGTCACCTGCGTATATACTCCTGTAAAATAGAGCCGATTTTATTTCTTTGGAAGGGACAAGGTGAATTGCGCTTTTATACTACTAAACTGTGATGTAGATTACATCTTACATAGGCCTTAAGGCCGTGATATGCATATGAAGTATTCTGGGGCATGGTCAATACTTTCCAATTTTCCCTTCGTCTACTTCTCGCCGATTTTTTTGATTTTTTTATTATTTATTTATTTATTTATTTATTTATTTATTTATTTCCTCGAGAGCTTTAAAATAAGACCTCACTC
>JAVTVY010050290.1:0-23573 GCA_036873755.1 Hanleya hanleyi
AATTACGAGCGTCTAGTCCGTCATCCATAACTCAGCCGTCGTCCATTAGAGAATATCCGCGTCCATAATCAAAAGACCTATTCCATATTCCATATAACAGTATTAGCACCAAATTCAAAAAGACAATCATAGTATAGATAAACATAGGCTTGTTTCCTGCAAGAGAGAAGCGGTCAACAGTTTTCAATGATGCCGGCAAGACATCATGATGTTCCAAAAATATCAAATCCGTATCGCTGATCAGTATTCTTAATCCATAATATTTTTTGTAAAGTCGTCATCTAAAGAATAATGTATCTCAGTCACGCTTTGATTGCGGCTGTTCATATGAGTACCATGAGGATCTTGAAGCACATGGGTTCATACGGCCACTAGCCCCGGGTTTAGCGGAATTAGACACAAGTTACGAAACGTAACGCCATAGATCTTGCACGTTACGCTCGTATTTTGCTATCAGCATGCGATATGTATCGTCAAATTTGAGAAACTTTGAGTGGAAGCACTTGGTGTTGTAGACCTGTTTTATAAGTTTCTGCAACAATGTTTTGTGACGTTGATTAAAATCGTCACATTTAACACAGGATCTAGCAAATGCTACTAGGCGTGATATGTATACGCCATATGCAGGTCCCACTGGAATATTACTGTTCAGAAAGGGATAGTTTACGATGTCGAAATTGTAATCATCTCGTTTGTCATACAGTCGACGAGAGAGAAGGCCCGCTTCATTTTTATAGAGATATAGTTCTAAATATGATGTGTCTGTAGGGTTATCTGTAGTTTCCTTCAACTCCAGTGAAGGTGGATATATATCCTTCACTGCGTCATTTATATAGCGATTATCCATAGCGAGAAGATCGTCTATATAGCGTTTGGTGAATGAGAAGGAACGGGCTTTGGATGGATCGGTTTTTGAAAGCGCCTGCATATAGTCATATATTCATAAGAGAACAGATATAGGTCAGCCAATAGGGGTGCACAATTAGTACCCATTGGAATACCTATATGCTGTTGCTATATTGTGTTGCCAAATTTCACATAGATATTTTTAATGAGAAATTCAAGCAACTTTATAAACAAAGAAACATCCCATGAATGATATCTCTTGTATGTAGTCGAGCTAAAGAATGCTTTATGGCTTCCGACATTAATATATCTACGATCAGTTTTCTTGAACCCAGATACTATTAATGAACTTAGACGGTCAATAAGGTCTTGATGAGGGATTGTAGTATAGGGAGTCGAGAAATCCCATGTGGATACATGTCTGTACGGTATGTGACCTTTAGCATCAAGTTCTTCCGTAAGACATTTTGAGTTTTTCAATATCCACATACATTCAACGCCAGAGTTTTTAGAAATAGTTGCGCAATACCTTTCCCAAAATGCTTTTACCTCACGAAGGGCCCTCGTCAACAGGGTTGAAAGAAGCTTGGCGGTGCAGCTTCTAGAACCAGCTATGAATCTAACTTTGTATGGTGATTTATGCATTTTGGGAGTCCAGTATACTTTTGGTATATCGTTATGTTTGGTTGGAAGACAAATACCTCTTTCCCTGAGAAACGTTTTGTGATTGTTAAATGAATCTTCCAGAGTAAATGCAGTTTGAGAGTAAGTAGACGTAGCTGATGAAGATATGTTTACACTCAATTCTTCAATAATATTTAGATATGAATATTATTTGGAGCTTTGTCTGCTGGGACTATGACGAATTTACTCTGGAGATTTGCTAGGACTTCTTGCGAATTGGGGCTTCTCAGTACTTGTTTTGCTTGGGGAAGGGTACTTCTGTCAATATGGCGGATTGTTTTAACGACCTTGCTCTTGGTGAGGTCCAGCCAATCAGCGAGCACTGTAGGTTCAACTTTTTCTCGCTTAGACCAATCAATAACGTACTGTTCCAAAGCAGACAGGACTATCTTCTGGTCGGCCTTCAGATTTATATTTCTCGGTTCTCTATATTTAGGTCCCTTCATCAGGAGTAATCTTAGGTCCTTACCACTCACCACGTCAAGGTCACCAGTCACAACATGTTTGCATGGTGTATAGATAAAGTTCGACGATTCACAATAACAACTATAGCCCCCCGACGTGTATAAGTTCCAGTCAAACTCCTTGACAGCATTAGAGTAATTGAATATTTTGGTGGCTATAGGTTTAGTATACTTATATGAAATGCAAGGAGGTTCTGTGAACTGAAAATAGTTTGGTACAGTGTAGGGTACCTCTGGATCATTCAGGATTCGAGGTAAATTAATAATGTCCAGTCCTTTATCTAAGTAGTTGAGTTTCAAGAAAAGCCGATCTTGGGATGTTTCGATTATGTTCACTGGACGATACAATCGAAAATACGCTATATCTTGACATACTTTAGTGATTTTGGGTGGTATTATATTTCCTGAAGACGCAGATTGTTGTATATCTCTGGCTATATATGATTTAAAGCTCTCAGAGGTAACGCATACAGAACTGTACGTAAGCTATGTGTACTATTGGGTGTTTTAGTTAAATCCACTAAGTAATTTGAAGTGATATGATCGTGAATCATCGCACTATTTAACTTTTTCCAACCATGGCTGCGATGTCTCCGTTGATGGGGTTTACATAGCTGGGTAATATTGGATATATTTGAACGGCGGTTTGTAACATTGCCGAACCCACTGGCATTATCATTTAACCATACGGAAACACTGACCCAAGTTCTAGCATCCAGAATAGTTCCCGCTCTCGGATTTTTCTCTCAAATCCAAAGGGGGAATCCTTGGTAGATGGATAGACGACGTCTATGATCTGAATACTAAAGTTGTCCCAGCCATGGTCGGGTTCAGAAAAATGCTTACCTATAAGCAATTGCTTTTTCCTAACGGATTTTCTATGACCATTCACCCTAAGATGGAGTCTTTGCGTGGTCTTGCCAACATACTGTTGACCACACTTCTTACAGGAAACTAAATAAATACAATTTGTAGTAGAACAACTAAGATTAATATACGAGTTTACAGAATATCAGTTACCAGTTGACGCGGAACTAAATGACGCTGAAGTATTAAAGAGTGGACACGTGAGACATCCACGGTGTCCACATATAGAAATCTTGAAATTAGTACATGTAGAATTCGGTGCTAAACAATCATCAAGCGCAATGTTACAAGGTTTGATGTCATGACCTTGCTTTGCGGTAAGAAATATATCTGTCATTTGGATTGAAAAAGTGCATTTCGAACTATTTGAGACTCGGCCGAGAAACCTGCATTAAGGTTCCTCGGATATGTCTTACTAATATTTCTTTCTGTTGTATCCATTATGAGTGTTGGGTGTGCAGGGGCCCGACCTCGGGGACAACTTGTCCACCAGTAGAATCCAGCCATACACAGGTTAAAATTACAAGCGTCTGGTCCGTCATTCATAATTCAGCCGTCGTCCATTAGAGAATATCCGCGTCCATAATCCAAAGACCTATTCCATATTCCATATAACAGTATTAGCACCAAATTCAAAAAGACAATCATAGTATACATAAACTTAGGCTTGTTTCCTGCAAGAGAGAAGCGGTCAACAGTTTCAATGATGCCGGCAAGACATCATGATGTTCCAAAAATATCAAATCCGTATCGCTGATCAGTATTCTTAATCCATAATATTCTTTGTAAAGTCGTCATCTAAAGGATGATGTATCTCAGTCACGCTTTGATTGTGACTGTTCATATGAGCACCATGAGAATCTTGAAGCACATGGGTTCATACGGCCCCTAGCCCCAGGTTAAGCGGAATTAGACACAAGTTACGAAACGTAACGCCATAGATCTTGCACGCTACGCTCGTATTTTGCTATAAGCATGCGATATGTATCGTCAAATTTAAGAAACTTTGAGTGGAGGCGCTTTGTGTTGTAGCCCTGTTTTAGAAGTTCCTGCAAAATGTTTACGTTGATTAAAATCGTCACATTTAACACAGGATCTAGCAAATGCTACTAGGCGTGATATGTATACGCCATATGCAGGTCCCACTGGAATATTACTGTCCAGAAAGGGATAGTTTACGATGTCGAAATTGTAATCATCTTTTCTGTCATACAGTCGACGAGAGAGAAGGCCCGCTTCATTTTTATAGAGATATAGGTCTAAATATGATGTACCTGTAGGGTTATCTGTAGTTTCCTTCAAATCCAGTGAAGGTGGATATAGTTGGAGAAAGTTTAATAGTGCGATGATTCACGATCATTAGTGAGTTTAACTAACACACCCAATAGTACACATAGCTTACGTACAGTTCTGTATGCGTTACCTCTGAGACCTTTAAATCATATAGCTAGAGATATACAACAATCTGCGTCTTCAGAAAATATAATACCACCCAAAATCACTAAAGTATGTCAAGATATAGCATATTTTCGGTTGTATCGTCCAGTGTACATAATCGAAACATCCCAAGATCGGCTTTTCTTGAAACTCAACTACTTAGATAAAGGACTGGACATTATTAATTTACCTCGAATCCTGAATGATCCGGAGGTACGCAACACTGTACCAAACTATTTTAAGTTCACAGAACCTCCTTGCATTTCATATAAGTATATTAAATCTATAGCCACCAAAATATTCAATTACTCTAATGCTGTCAAGGAGTTTGACTGGAACTTACACACGTCAGGGGGCTATAGTTCAGATTGTGAATCGTCGAACTTTATCTATACACCGTGCAAACATGTTGTGACTGGTGATCTTGATGTGGTGAGTGATAAGGACCTAAGATTACTCCTGATGAAGGGACCTAAATATAGAGAGCCGAGAAATATAAATCTGAAGGCCGACCAGAAGATAGTCCTGTCTGCTTTGGAACAGTACGTTATTGAATGGTCTAAGCGAGAAAAAGTTGAACCTACAGTACTCGCTGATTGGCTGGACCTCACCAAGAGCAAAGTCGTTGAAACAATCCGCCATATTGACAGAAGTACCCTTCCCCAAGCAAAACAAGTACTGAGAAGCCCCAATTCACAAGAAGTTATAGCAAATCTCCAGAGTAAATTCGTCATAGTCCCAGCAGACAAAGCTCCAAATAATATAATATTCATATGTAAATATTACTATTACCAGGTGCTGGTTGAAGAATTGAGTGTAAACATATCGTCATCAAATACGTTTACTTACTCTCAAACTGCATTTACTCTGGAAGATTTATTTAACAATCACAAAACGTTTCTCAAGGAAAGAGGTATTTGTATTCCAACCAAACATAATGATATACCAAAGTATACTGGACCCCCAAAATGCATAAATCATCATACAAAGCTAGATTCATAGCTGGTTCTAGAAGCTGCACCACCAAGCTTCTTTCAACCCTGTTGACGAGGGCCCTTCAGGAGGTAAAAACATTTTGGGAAAGGTATTGCGCCACTATTTCTAAAAACTCTGGCGTTGAATGTATGTGGATATTGAAAAACTCAAAATGTCTTACGGAAGAACTTGATGCTGAAGGTCACATACCGTATAGACATGTATCCACATGGGATTTCTCGACTCTCTATACTACAATCCCTCATCAGAACCTTATTGACCCGTTAAAGTTCATTAATAGTATCTGTCTTCAAGAAAACTGATCGTAGATATATTAATGTCGGATGCCGTAAAGCATTCTTTAGCTCTACTACATACAGGAGATATCATTCATGGGATGTTTCTAGTTTATAGAGTTGCTTGAATTTCTCAATAATATCTATGTGAAATTTGGCAACACAATATATCAGCAGCATATAGGTATTCCAATGTGTACTAATTGTGCACCCCTGTTGGCTGACCTATATCTGTTCTCTTATGAATATGACTATATGCAGGCGCTTTCAAAAATCGATCCATTCAAAGCCCGTTCCTTCTCATTCACCAAACGCTATATAGACGATCTTCTCGCTATGGATAATCGCTATATAAATGACGCAGTGAAGGATATATATCCACCTTCACTGGATTTGAAGGAAACTACAGATAACCCTACAGGCACATTATATTTAGATCCTATATCTCTATAAAAATGAAGCGGGCCTTCTCTCTCGTCGACTTGTATGACAAAAGAGATGATTACAATTTCGACATCGTAAACTATCCCTTTCTGGACAGTAATATTCCAGTGGGACCTGTATATGGCGTATACATATCACGCCTAGTAGCATTTGCTAGATCCTGTGTTAAATGTGACGATTTTAATCAACGTCACAAAACATTGTTGCAGAAAATTATAAAACAGGCCTCCACTCAAAGTTTCTCAAATTTGGCGATACATATCGCATGCTGATAGCAAAATACGAGCGTAGCGTGCAAGATCTATGACGTTACGTTTCGTAACTTGTGTCTAATTCCGCTTAACCCGGGGCTAGGGGCCGTATGAACCCATGTACTTCAAGATCCTCATGGTACTCATATGAACAGTCACAATCAAAGCGTGACTGAGATACATCATTCTTTAGATGACGACTTTAAAACGAATATTATGGATTAAGAATACTGATCAGCGATACGGATTTGATATTTTTGGAACATCATGATGTCTTGCCGGCATCATTGAAAACTGTTGACCGCTTCTCTTGCAGGAAACAAGCCTATGTTTATGTATACTATGATTGTCTTTTTGAATTTGGTGCTAATACTGTTATATGGAATATGGAATAGGTCTTTGGATTATGGACGCGGATATTCTCTAATGGACGACGGCTGAATTATGAATGACGGACCAGACTCTTGTAATATATCCTTCACTTCGTCATTTATATAGCGATTGTCCACAGCGAGAAGATGGTCTATATAGCGTTTGGTGAATGAGAAGGAACGGGCTTTGGATGGATGGGTTTTGGAAAGCGCCTGCATATAGTCATATTCATAAGAGAACAGATATGGGTCAGCCAATAGGGGTGCACAATTAGTACCCATTAGAATACCTATATGCTGTTGATATATTGTGTTGCCAAATTTCACATAGATATTTTTAATGAGAAATTCAAGCAACTCTATAAACAAAGAAACATCCCATGAATGATATCTCTTGTATGTAGTCGAGCTAAAGAATGCTTTATGGCTTCCGACGTTAATATATCTACGATCAGTTTTCTTGAACACAGATACTATTAATGAACTTAGACGGTCAATAAGGTCCTGATGATATGGAATATGGAATAGGTATTTGGATTATGGACGCGGAGATTCTTTAATGGACGACGGCTGAATAATTAATGACGGACCAGACGCTTGTAATTAGGTAATTAGGCGTGCAAAATTATCTCGTAGGTGGGAGAAAATTATAGCATAACCATCCACCGAACAGATTTCGCAACATGTTCTATCATCGACATATGTACAACACAAAATCCGACTACATCATGATGTCTTGCCTTCTTCATTGAAAACTGTGAACGCTCCTGTATTGCAATGCGCTTAGTGCTAAAGGTGTCTTACGAACACAATACGTTTCTCACAGAAAGGGGGATTTGTCTTCCAACCAATCATAACGACATACCAAAAGTATACTGGACTCCCAAAATGCATAAATCACCATACAAAGCTAGATTCATATAATTTTTTTCATGGACGACGGCTGGTTACCGTACGTCGAATCTGACACTTGTACATACATACAGTGAATGTATGTATTTATGTGAGTATGTAGGTATGTACTTATGTATGTATGATACCGTACTCACTGCGTAATACAAATATGTATCCTTGTCCGGGTTCACCAGCCCGTGGATAGGAGGGTGATATCGTCCGGTATGTTTGGACTGATCATTTGGCACGTCTTGAGAATATGTGGGTTCTTTCCTTCTGTTGGGTGACCCAGAACGGCTTCGAGTCTTCTTTGGTGATGTTGACACAGTCTTACCTTTTGGCAGCTCTAATGTATTGTTTCCGGAAGTTGAGTTACTCTTTTTGTTAACTTTAGGTGTTTCTTTGCTACTCTGAAAGAAATTAAAACGTCGAAAGGTTACTTTACGTGCCTTAGTGCCGTTATCAGGAAAAGACAACCCTTGGTAAAAGTATATCACATCTATACGATTCACCCGACGAAGTCTGGCGACTAAAAGTTATGGAATACTTAGTGACCTAGTTTCATATACTGAAGGAATCGGTCATCAATACTGCATGTTCACATACTGAAGGTATTGAATCGGATTCCTTGAAGCACCCTACTGTAGCCTATTGTACCGGTTGGCCAGTTCATATGTTCAAGATACTGGATTTGATATGGGAAACCGATGAAACACCTCTCCGGCTTCTCTTGACCTGGCACTGACTGAACAGAAACGATCATCTTTCATTAAAGCTCAAGACATTCAGAAAGAAAACCATACTAGGTCTTAGAGTCCAACTTCAAAACAGCGCAGTCTCCACCAATTTCAAGCAGCACAGACATCACACCTTCTTGTCTGCTGTTCTGGACTATATTTTTTGGGTGCTCTCGTTGGTTAGGAACTTCAAATGGTGGCGCACAAGACAACACAATTTCGAATGTTTTATTATTTTCACTCCGTTGGTAGAAATCGGGGAAAAAATGTTGTGGGCACTGTTGGAATTACTGAGGGTGTTTCCTGTTCCGATACCGGATTACAGTCAGGCGTCCACACACGTCAGGATATGTGCAAGCATAGACTGTAGAGGAAACATAGAGAAGATGTGTGCTATAACAAATAATACCCCACAAAATGATTAATTAAAAGGGTAATATGCCTCTTAATGAACATTAATATGACATAACAACAGAATATACAGACTACGCTTACTGATGTGGTGGTGAGCCGATACTGCAAATCTTCGATGTTCTTCATGAGGTCGTATATCCTCACCTTGGCGGAGTTCAGCTCTGCTTCCGCCTGCTGACACCGTGTTCTCGCCTCGTCTCTCTCTCTTACATAACACATTATATCACGAGGAACTTCTTCGAGCTTTTCTCCGTTTCCATGTTGTTGCCGCCTCGGTTTGGATGAAGAAAGGTCCAGTTGATCTCCACACCGGTTAGTATTCCGTGTTCTGGGAAGTTCCGATTGCTCTTCTCCTGTCTCAGATGGTATGTTTTGGTTGATTCTTTCTGTTTCAGATTCCATATTGACTTAGTTGATTACCCCTCAACAAGTGTGGCCATGACCTTGCACTCCTCTCGTACACAACGTTAAAACTTTCATTGGTTTGAAACTAATTTACGCCAACCTTGAGCCGTCGACAGATAATTAAACAGTATCAACGTAATTGCCTAGTCCCATAGCATAGATCGCCATGCAGTACTTGGTATGTTTTGTTACTTCTATAGGTTACTCGTAAACAAGCGGAACAACAAAACTGACCCACACAGATACGCCGCGGTTTGTTTCACAGAGTAAATATAATATTGACATTCAAAATCACACTCACATGAATTAATGTTCACAGCTGAGCAAGTACCTTTCCTTGGTTAGTTCCCTTATTAGTTCCGTTATTATCCAGCCAGTTCAGGCGATCGTCACACCTGGGGTAATTGTTAATTATGAACCAGTCGCTGCTTGATTGTTGACAAGAAGAGGAAGAACGCACAGTAGATAGCTCGGATCATGGAACATGGCCGAGTTATCACTATAGTTCACCACCCACGTTGAAAACTATAAACGTGTACCCCTTGTCTAGTAGAGTCAGAACAAAAATATGCTATCGTATTGGGTGTTAATTACCTCTGGACGCCTTTCCATATACTCAGTATATTCTATCAATTATGAATGCCATATTTGTTGATATGGCAGAGAGATCTTTGAAATTTGATTGGGCGTTAGTATAGTAACTTCAGTCGTGAACTCATAATGAAGATTTATCAAATATTCATCAGAAGTGTGCAGTTAATTAACAACGCTCCCTTGCAAATATGATAAAGACTATATGGTGTATTTGATCTACTTATCAGCGTGTAGCGCTGGCTGTGCTAGTAGCGCGTAGTGATATACAAGGACCAAGGTGCATAATCCCTCAGCCGGCAGTTTCTTAACTACATTCTTCTTGTTTCTGCCAGGTGGCATTTAGAGGAAATGCATAACACACGCGATAAATGGGAATTAAGTAATCCGTCAACTTGGGAAACAAAGGCATCTGAGCTGTTCACATCGATGCTACATGTCAATAAGATGTTGAGATTTTTCCAACAACACTCAAACGATGGATGTTCTGTTAGGTTGTTCATAACGACAACACTAGTTTTTCGGCATTTCGACATTTAGACGTGTTCTTCCCTCGTCGATACTAAGCAACACCTCGGTGATTCCTAAAACGTATTCTGGAGGGGACAAGAAGTTAAAGTGACACCTAGGCCCCTACCGTTATATGTCGTCAAGAGCGGTGACCCAGTGTTTGGACACCACTGATTTAGTGAAATAACTAGATTGGGCGTATATAAAAAACCTCACTGAAACTAGGCATACGAAAGGTATGCAATAGGGCGCGTTGACGTTTGAGTCAAAATGTGTAATGATGTCTATGAAGGCGACATTGGACTAAATCCAAAACTTCGCCATCTTTACGCCCGAATGTTGCGGTTAAACTTGACAAATTAGAGAAAGGGTGGGCAGGGCGACTTCCACCTAGTAGTCTGGCGTGTGCTCCATGTTCATTGCCCCTGCTGTATCGCTGACCTTTATATAGTGGGAAATGACATTCCACAGGTCCATATAAATGCCTTCCTGAAAGCACATTTAGGAGACGAGACAGTACGGACGTCAATGGCGTTGTTCTCAACTGAGAAGTGGACTTCAACGTGATGACTGTTGGAAGGGACTGGTGTTCGTGAAGACACAAGCTCGGTGTAACGAATAAGGACATTAATTATGTGACTAAGGCATACCCTTGTGACATAAGACAACAGATCCAGCAGGGTGTTCATATCTGGTGCCAGCAAGAACACCGCTGAGCTTCTAAACGTCACTTCATATGGCTTTACTAAAGTGTCAGCGACTCTACATGGTACAGTGGTTGGGGTGTGGACAGTACTGACATCACCGGAAACCCCGAAACGTGTCAGGTTGAAGATCCGGATCATTATGTTACTCCAGTGCCACCTGCATCTATCTTTAATTCATGTGATGTCCATATCCAAAGAAGTCTTATCCTCATGGCGTTTTTTCTCACCAGCGAATTTACTTCATCATAAAAAGTGGTCAATATGTAATACCCATAGGGTCCCGTCTTTTCACCATAGAAATGGCCACAACTGGTGTACCTTGAGAAGGCCAACACTATATCCAAGCCACGCTTTGATGAATACTTCATATCGATATGTTATATTATCCAAATCCTGTGGATGATATAAAAACGAGCACGGACTATCGATCAGTGACATGTGAACATTCTAACTGCCGCTTTTCCATTGTCCGATCCGGCAACAAGCATATTCCAGTGGGACCTGCATATGGCGTATACATATCACGCCTAGTAGCATTTGCTAGATCCTGTGTTAAATGTGACGATTTTAAAACAGGGCTACACCACCAAGCGCCTCCACTCAAAGTTTCTCAAAATTGGCGATACATATCGCATGCTGATAGCAAATACGAGCGTAGCGTGCAAGATCTATGGCGTTACGTTTCGTACCTTGTATCTAATATAAAGAGAGAGTCCCATTATAACTGACGTTCTCCACACAAGCTAGGGTTAAACGCTTGGGCAAATCCCCCAGGAACAGGTTTTCTTGATTGACAATCATATTGCCTTTAGGAACGGAAAAGACCTTGGTCTGTACTCGTCGAATCGGGTACTGGGCTGGTTTTTTCTCCAAGGCTCTGATGTGCCCCAACTGTACACCTGGGCTGGGTTTCACTTTGCGTACAAACAGACTTGCCTCTTGGATGACAATGTTATACTCGAGGTCCTCATTCGGGGCCATCAAGCGCACTAGTCGTATTTTGACAGGTACTCCATTCAAGAGGTATCGGTCCTGCATGAATAAGTCCGCATGCAGACGTCCCATCATATCGACCGAGTGACTCTCTGCTGTGAAATCCACTCTCTCCGTGTAGCCGGCGTTATCAGGACTCGCTTCCATCTTGCCTGGGGTATCTCGGTAGAACAACGGGGCTGTCAAATACGACTTTTTAGCGTCACGCCCGTAGGATAACAGTGTTTCGATGTAGGCTCGGTACGGGTACGTGTTCGTCGAGGCGCTCACCAGTTTATCACTCAGGGCTATATCCACTTGCTGGAATAGCGAATGAAGCCAGAGATTCACTGGACCTACGGGTGCATCTGCTTTCAGGTCTGTCCCATCTTTATTGGTGATTTTAGCTTTCACATATAGGTACGTATGGGCTAAATCCAGGTAGGTAGTATCTGCGTTGGTGATGGTGAATTCAATGGGGCCTGTGGCTGTAATGCTGGAAAGGGGCAGATGTTCCACCCATTGACCCTCTTCGGCACTGGTCTGAGTAGCTGGGACGGTCCATAAATCAAATTCACTGTTGGTAGAAGGACACGACTCGGCATGGATGAACGCCATCTTTAAGAAAAGATATCCTTGGTCTTCTTCGATGTGCGTCGTCGCTGGGTGGGTCGTCGACTGGTGCGTGGTCTCGGTGGGGCAGCTCTTTTATTCCCTACGGTGCGTTGTGCTTTGGCCACCAAGACGCCTCCCGCTTCTTTGGCCCGTCGTTTCAAGGATTCTTTGGGTGCCGTACCCCCCAAGACATCACCAGCCACTTGCAGTCCACTGCGCACCGCTTGTTTGCCGATCGCTTTGACCCCACGCGTCACCAAGGGCAGGAACGTTTTGACGATGCTCCCGAGTATGTTCCCCAGCCCATGTCCTCGTTGCATGCGTGTACCCGCAAAGACAGGAAAGTTACCCCCGGCCTGTTTGGTGTAATGATCGACGTCACTGGCTGTATGGCATTGATAAGGCACCTTCATTATGCAAAGTGAACCGCTCGGACTTGACGGAAATGAAGTGTCAGCACCACTTTTCCTCGTTCGAATGCCACCGGTCGTCCCGTGTCGTCTCTTATATCGATGACGATGGAGCTAATATCCGGTCTGACTGACCGGTAGATACACGATATGCCTGAAACTGTGGGTGACTTGAGCTCCATACGTGCCTTTCACCGGGCAGACGCGCAGTAGAGGTACGTTGCTGTCGCCGACAATGTGTGCATCGACCACGTCCGAGTAGACGTACAGCCCATACATACCACCACGCATGTCCATCGGGATGTGGGCTATCTCGCCGGTGGGGCCAGCGTACCCCTGGTAATTGAAACCCAGCATTTGCTGTAGGGTAGCACTGAGTTCGACACTCACGTTGGGGCTGAGCGTGAGATTGGCCTTGTCGTTGTGTGCGTTGTAATCGAAGTCCACATGATTTTTGAAGGGGAAAGATTTGATGGGTTTTGAAGTATTCGTGACGTCTCGTAGAGACTTATAATGCATCAGACTTCTCAGCCCACCCATGAACTGCTTGGGGGTATCGTATTGACCTTCGGCTAGTTTGAGTCGAGTTTCTTGTCCTTCGTAGGTCACCTCGTACCATACTTCATTGGCTCGCACGTTGTACCACGAGTAAGGGTATTGGATATCCACGAGTCCACATTCCCAGCGTCCAGGTAAATGCAACGGTTGCGGTAACTGGGTCACGTACTTGGTCAAGGTGTTGTCAGGAAACACATCAGCCGAGCTGTTACTGGGTAGGGTGAGGTAAAACATGATGACTGAGCTGTCCTGCTGCTGCTGTTGGTTTTAATACTTCTCCCAGCCCTTGGGCGCTAATCGTCGTGATGGTCGCGGTGATTTAGCTCTTGGTGGTTGCAGGGGGTGGCGTGGTAAAAGGGGTGAAAACGTAGGTGCCCGCCGTGGTGGTGATGTGGGAGGTGACTCCGGTTCCCAAGGTTCTGGTGGTGTACTCACATTCTGCATAAAGGCCCAGCGCTGAGGGTTGCCCACCAATTCCTGTGGTACATGCATGTCTTTCAAGCCTTGAGCGAAGACCTCCCATCCTCGAGGATTCGTGTGCGTTCTGCGTTGACGCATCAGGTCATTCACTAAATCCGTCATGTGGGTCCCGGGGACCACCTGATTCTGTACCAGGAGTTCGCCTTTATCATTCCAAGTCATGTTAGGATTCTGTTTCATCCGTTGTAATACCAGGCCAGCTTGTTTCTTGAACGAGGCAGGTACACTCTTCAGGACTTCGTCTTCGACCCACTGTGGGGCTGTGGAAGGTACCCCACCCGGCTGTTGGAACGGTGCTGAGGTCGGCGGTGTGTCACGTGGTGATGGTGGTGGTGGTGGTGGAGCAGAGAGGGTTTTGTATTGGTCCATGAACGTCATGTACCGCTGAAGCGTCTCATTGTACCGTTGTACTTTCTCACTATCGCTTAACCCCGGTCTCTGTAAGATCTGTTGCATTTCTCCATCGAGGGTGTTTATCGTCTTCACCGTAGAAGGGACAGGGTAGGGCGATTGGAGGTTTTGAAGGAGCCGAGGTTCGACGAGGACCATTTTTTTCGTGTGGTTCATTGTCGGCCGAAGAGTCCACCCAATACTGGACCCAACACGGAAGCGGCCAACGGTGCTAAGATGGCCCCGAGAAAGCCGCCTTTCTGTAACACCTTTTTCTTTTGTGTTTGAGGGACCCGCTTGTGGACTAGGGTTCGGAGACCTGTCTTATGCTTGGCCAACTTGGTCTTCTGAGCCGGAGTCAGTGGTACGTTGCCTTTTAACAGGTTGTACCCGATCTCGCACAGACAGCGTACAAGGTCAGGGTCCGCACCGCGTACAATGGTTCGGACTAACTCGGGTGGGGCCGTCTTCAATACACGGAGCGTGGGAGCGTGCTTCCGTACTCGCGCAGACATCCTGTACAACTAATGCTAGAACCCACAACGCTGCCCTTTTTATCCACCTCACAGACAAAGTCAACCCTGCTGTGGTATTCATTCTTTTTATTATTCCCCATCATCAAACACACAGACCCCAGCTGGGGTCGCCACTGTGGATGTGTTTACATTATTTTTGCATGTACACGTGGTGGGTCTCTCCGGGAAAGATGCCGGTCCGTAGTCGAAGGTGGTCGGGGGTGGCTTGCTTGAGGTCGAAGAGCATATACCCGTGCTGAGGGGTTGTGGCATCTTTGAAGGCTTCCAACGCAAACGGTGTGCGGCCGGGATACATCTGTCTCGCCAGGTGCAGCAGTTGAGTGGTATCTCTCGGGTTTTTGAAGACCACCAGGTAGTGGGCATTTAAGCTGATATTCCGATGTTCTTTGTTTTTACTGAACAGATTCTGCACAATGTAGATGATGCTGAGCCGTCGATGATGGCTGCCTTTGGTAAAGAGTTGGGTGACCCGTGCATCCGTCTCCGCCATGAGATCATCCAGAACCACCAAGGTGTCGGGTTCCAAATCGGCCAGGTTGGGTAGGCCTTCCACGAACGTGATGTGGGGCATTGCTGCATACGCTTCCTGCCATTCTCCGTAACACCACACGACTCTGGCAATGGGTGGAGTGATCATGCTGTCGGCGTGTTCGAGGAGCTTCCTGACGAAGTGCGTTTTGCCCGAGCCCGTCGGTCCTGCGATGACGCAAGTGAAGGGATGCTGCCACCGAGGGTCCATGGTTCGACGTGTATCCGTTGTCGTGGTAACCCGCTCTTGTAAATTTCGTACGAGTGAACTGGAGTGGTGGTGGGCACAACGTCGGTTGTCGTTGTCTGTTCACTGTCAGGGATGATGATGGTGGTGATGGGTACAACGTGGGTGGTCGGTTCACTGTGAGGGATGAAATCCGGTGGGTCTTCAGACGTAGTGGGTGTTCTTGGTGTAAGTGTAGAGCTTACACTCGTTGTGGCTTGTACACGAGGTATGGTGGTGGTGGTGGTGACTGGGCTGGATACGACTGGTGCTCTCTGTAGACCGGTTTCACTGATGGCTGGTGTTCTTAGTTGGTTAAGTAACGTGCTGACATAGGCTACGTCGTAAAACACACCTCCGTACAACACACTCAGCAGGGTTAGCACTAGTACACCAAAGCCTACTTGCACTTTGCGCGATTTGCGAGACGCTGTGTTCAGAGACGGATGCACCGTGTTCATGGTTGGACGTGGAATGAAGGAGGACGGCAGTGGTGTCTGGCTTTATAGTCGTTTCACCTGGTTGGCCGCGACCCAGGAATTGAAGGAACTGGGCCAGCCTTGCCATTTTACGAAATGAAACAGTTTGCCACGTCGACGTTCCGTTTTCAAAATCTGCTCCACCGTGTAGTAGTCTTGCTGTGTTTTTACAACAGGCTGTAATTCCGTGTCGTAAAACGTCCCCAGCAACGTTTCCCCTTGGAGATCTTCCAGTTCATAGACTCGCCGCTGTCGGGGTAGGCGCCGTTTAATCAGGAAGTGCTCATCGCTCCAGTTGGGCAAGTAACTTTTCTCGAACTTGCCCTTGACTTTACTGATCCGTACAGGGTCCCCGACCTTGTACACCGCCTTCGTCGTTCGCTGCGATGGCCTGGGGTACAAGACACGCCGGACTTGGGCTTCATTGCGTTGGGTCACGGTAATGGGGGCTCTCTCTATACTTCGATGATAGGCTCGATTGTAACCCCTCACCAGTTTCGGGAGAACATCGATGTACCGCCTTGTATTCTTATAGGTGAAATATTTATACATGCGGCCTTTGAATGTCCTGTTGAACCTCTCCACCACGGAAGCCTTGGTCTCGTTGTACGTATGGAAGAAAAACACCTTCTGTTTCTTGAGAAAGGCTTGGAACGGTCTGTTGAGGAATTCCGTGCCTTCGTCGGTTTGCAAATACAAAGGTTTGCGCCCGGTCTTGAAGATGTCTTTGAACGCCGCTATGAGATTTGCCCCCGTTTTCGTCCGGATGGGTACCACCCACGCATACTTGGATAGGATATCGATGCACGTCAAGATATACCGATTCTCATCGTTGTGTTTGGCAAAGGCGCTCATATCCACCAAATCCGCTTGCCACTGGGCATCTATTCCTCCCACGATGACCCGGTTCCGTAGAAAATGGCGACGGACAGATCGATGTAAGGTATAGGTGTCTTGTCTTCTTAACCAATCTCGGACTTGGGCACGTTGTACCCCCTGGGGTTTGGCCGCTCGATAGAGAGCCGACAATGCACTATAGGCTGCCGGACTGTCGGGACTGTAGTATAAGTTATCCAACACCTTCTCCCAGCGCTTCATGGTGACAAAATGATGATGGACCCTGGCTCTATCGTTTATTTATAACGGGTATATCTTGGGCCGGAGTTTCTTTCTGATTTTCTTCGTGGACTTCCACAGTGGCCATGGTCAATGACCAGTCCAACTCGTCTGATGACCGCTTGATAAGCACTTCATCCACATCCACCACGGCATCTTCCAATGCAGACCATAGATCAGGGTGAAGGGTAAAATGCACTGTACCTCCATCTAGCCGAGCCAATTGAGCAAAGAAAGGGCCGCGTCGGATGTACACATCGTGACACAAGTGGATGAGGTCGCCGTCCAGTTCACCAGACAACACCCGTTTGAATTTGGTCCAGCCCTCCCGGGACAGACGAATGTGAGCCGGGCACGGTTGTGTAGGGTCCGTGTCTCCCACCACCTCCTCCATGATATCGACCTTATCCGCATACACGTGCAGGAAAACCTCGGGGGTCAAGCTGAAATACGCCAGTACTATATGCTCCGTCATGGTCAGTACGTGAATGGTACCAGATTTCACTGTCTCTCGTATTTATAGGGAGAACCCCGTGAGATCAAAGGATCAGGTGGTCATGTCATTGGGCTGACTGAGTCTAGCGGGGTAATCAATGGCATCGTCGTCGGGTTCATGTAGTTGTTCATGGGGTTCAGCCAGGGCGTCCTCCATAGCACGAGCCCATGCCAATTGGTCGGGTGATCGGTCGTCCGGTATAAACAACTGGTCCACAATAGGCACTACTTTCTCCAAGGCTGACCACACAGAGGGGCTTAGGAGGATACTTCGCGTAGGCTCTTGGTAGCGGCCCAGGCGTATGTGGACGGGCGGGTCGGAATATACGTAGATGGCATTGTCCAGGTGGATGAGGTCTCCGTCCAACTCACCGCTCAACACCCATTTAAATTTAGTCCAGCCATCACGCTGTAGCGTCACCGTATTCGATAGCATCTCAGCGGGCGTCCAGTAAATAGCTTCATCGTCTTTCACGAGGATGACTTTATCTTGATAGACGTATAACCCCACACTGGGTGTAAGAGGCAGGATGGCTCGTAGTGACATGCTTGCTCTAAATGTCGAAGGGAGAATGACACACACTCTGTCTCATCCCTCGTATTTATAGTGTCAATACCACAGCGCCAGGGTGAATAGGGCACAGACTAGTATGAGGCCAACCAGCCGGCGCTGGTTCCGGCGTGAGCGCTCCTGGTCCATAGCGCGAGCATCAAGGATGGCTGTCATAGTCCAGTAGTGGTGGTGATGGCACGCCTCTCCATCGAGTGCACTCTGTGGAGGACCGCTTCTGTGAACTCGTTCAGGATCTGGCGTCGTCCCTCGTTGTCGTCGCCATCTGCAAACATGGACCGGACCACTGCTCGGCAACCCGTGAATGAATTCACCACGGTGGCATACTGTAAAATGCGAGTCGCATGGGGCTGGATCTCCGCCATGGCTCTGTAGAAATGAAGGTGTGGGCTCCAGAGGGACATGTTTTATAGACCAGATGTAGCTCTACGGATGTAGTCCGTGATACGTACTATTCTGATGGGTTAGTCCAAAAAAAAAGGGAGCAACAACAACAACAACAACAACACAGATTACAGATCACTCCTTTTTCCAGGTCACACCCGATTCACGCAGACCGGAAGTGACGTCATACACCTGCGCACAACCGTGATGGAAAAAAAATGGATATGACCTTGAACTGATCACGTGACCTCCCCGTGATGACAAATACCCAGAACCAAGTGAGTACATGCATCCCATAGTCCCAGGTCACGCCCGATTCACGCAGACCGGTCCATTAGATGCCCCTTCATGAATGCTTCACATTGATACCTCACTCGACCCCACTGGACCAGTAGTCAATCTCCTAGCTCCAAAAAGGCTATTTTCATACCCTTCGGCCACCGCGCATGCGCACAATGCCGATATTTCAATCCCACACCCAGCCCATTAGATGCCCCCTCACCTAAGCTTCACTTTGATACCTCACTCGACCCCATCGGACCATTTTATCTAGGGACTACTTTTTCTCCGCGGAAGCTTTTTCCCGAGACCGAATCACCGCCAAACATGACTGCATCACCGCGGATGAATACATTCTTGCACTCACTCACACCACCCACACATAGGCCGCCATCTTGTCATGCACCCACCACCCACATTTGTACCCACCACCCACATCTTGGTCCCACCACCCACATGGGTACCCACCACCCACATTTGTACCCACCACCCACATGTACCCACCACCCACATTTGTACCCACCACCCACATCTGGGGCCCACCACCCACACACACACACACACACGCCGCAGTACCCACCACCCACATTGGGTACCCACCACCCACATTTGGTACCCACCACCCACCACCCACAACGTACCCACCACCCACATGGGTACCCACCACCCACACCCACAACGTACCCACCACCCACATGGGTACCCACCACCCACACCCACACACACACCGCCATGTTAAACACAGCACCCACCACCCACAGGGTGGTACCCACCACCCACATGGGTACCCACCACCCACCACCCACTACGTACCCACCACCCACATCGGTACCCACCACCCACCACCCACAACGTACCCACCACCCACATCGGTACCCACCACCCACACACCACACATGCGCATGCGCACACCACCAATTGTGACGTCATCCCAGGTTCTGCGCATGCGCACTGAGGCGCTAGCACATCAATTTACGCTTACTATACTACTCGGTGTTCTACGACATATTGAAGATGTATACGGGGGCCCATATACGACATGCTATTTTTCCAGTTTGTATTATTTAGTTTGAATTTATGTATTCATTTATTCAACACATTACGGTTTAGAATTGGTGAAAATGATAGTACGGTTTGGACAAAAATACACGCATCCAAATAACCGATATACGTGCCTTAAATTTACCAGATGAAATAATGAATAAGAAGAGAAGCAAGCAATGAAACAAAATGTAATACTATGAGTAACGCTGTCATGCATGAAAGATATACCAATTTTTCTTCTCATGAACTCGGGACGTCCATGTGGAGATTCGTGTTCATAAGATCAAATTACCAATGGAGACTAACAAACTAGTGTTATGTATTTTACCCCTCATCCTGCGATAATGACCATACCAGCAGCTCATAAACGTGTTCGATTATTGAACACCGTGAAAATGTATACTTTTCCACGTGAACTGTGTTTAGATTTGCACCAAAGGGTAGAGGCTCGTGATAAGTGTGGCTAAACCACACGTAGCTGCGCACGTTCTCTGGCCCTGTTCCGGCACATATAGTACTTTTCGTAGATCGCGAAGAAGACGTGTTTTATGTATAGAGCCAAAGGAAATGAAATGTACTTTTTGATGATTAATTCAGCTACAGACTGGAAACATTGCCACGTCGCGTGTTCAAATGCTGAAACATGGTACATTTACAAGCTCCCCTAGCCTGGTTTGAATATGATGAGTTTCATTTAGGCATGTAGATCACTTTTGAGATCCCTGAGTGATTTTTCCTTTTTCGATTGATTCCCCAATTCTATCCAATTTAGTTTTGCAGTCCTAATTTTCCTATCCTTTGTATGATCGCCTATGTTCCTAGCAAAATCAATGCTTTCATGTCAGATGTTCTCTTGTATTTGATTTGAATATAGTTCTGTGGAATAAAAGGCTGGTTGAATGAAATGAACATTGCTTTAAATGAATGTCCAGTTTAATGCTTTCCTTAAGAGATCCGGAATAAACATCTGCTCTTCAATTTATAGTTTATCTCCCAAATGCACTCACGTATAGTGGTACGGAATTTATGGACTTGTCCAACTTTAATCAATATTATTACAGATATTCGGAAAAACTAATTGTTCGAAATATGAGGGAAGCAGTCGAATGGCAGGTAAGAAATCACAAATTTAGTACGTAAGTACGTCAAACTTCGAGTCGAAATTATATGATAGTAAATTCGAATATCGACTCGTTGTTATTATGAACATAAATTGGATATTATTATTTATTCTCGTTGCTGATGGCATTATTATAATGAATGGAATTTTTTTTGATTCGTCTACATATTAATATTCGCCTACAACTACATTCGTCTACATATTAATATTTCCCCACAACTGCTCATCCGATCTGAAAAGATCAAATAAATCTATTATCAAGCAGTCTACCTCAAATTCCGTTAAATCGGGAGAATGGGCATAACAAATCTGGATTAAAGCACATCCGGAACAAATCCGCAAAAGAGTTTTGAAGCTGATAGAAACATTTACTAGCGTCTAGTGATTCTAATCGATCATAATAGATGTATACAGCAGATACGAAAAACCTATCTCGACAGAGGAGTCAACGAGCAGCTGGCATATGCAAAGACTGAATAAATACATTACCAAAATCTATAGAAACGGAAAGAAAACATACTACATCCGAAGCAATTGATCCAGCGCCGAAATAAGAATTCTATCCCTCATCGGAGGTCATAAATAATTTCTATCTCCTGCCTAACATCCACGAACTGAACATTCTGGTTAGATTAATTGTGCTTAACATTGAATCTGTCGCTTATAACATCGTCAAAACTTGGCAAGGTTTTATCAGATCATCAACATGATGGTACATGTAATTGTGAAATATTTGGATCAAATTTCCGACCGTATACCGAAATCCTCCATTCCATACCGGTGCGACGGAAACGGTGGCTCGATGCATCCAGTGTCCGGTGGACACTCGCGTCTAGACGTAAGTGTCTTGGGACACTAAGATCTGGATTTAATTGTCCGTCGGGCATTCAGGTCTGGATTTGGATGTCCTGGGACACTGGCTTCCAGGAGACGAAAGTCCTAACCTGGAGCCCAGTGTCCGCCTCGATTACTACATCCGATTTTCCATCCAGTTTACACGTGAACATGTGTACCAGAGAGTAGTATAGAAAGGGGAGTTACGGCGTTATTGACCTACTTTCGACAGGTGGTGCCAACATATTTCCGTCTGACCCTTTGTGAAATGGCTTCCGGTTCCGGTCATGTGACATAAAGTGACCTTTAATCCTGCGCATGATGTTCGCTATTGTGCGCACGGTCACTTAAAATCACGCTACCGGAACCGGGAGTAACCTCACAAAAGGTCAGCAGAACCAAAATACAGATCCAAATTCTCGTATCACAATACCAAATAACAATACGAAAAGAACCAAAATGTTCCACGAGGACGCTAATTTGGTTCTATGTGGAACCAAATATCCCGAGGAACAAAGAATAACCGCGATTTGTGAGAAAGTAAGCATCATGGGTAACAAACATGTCCGTTTAAAGATATAATCAGTCGCAAATGTCGTCAAAGAACCTAAGGCACTCGCAAATTAATACTTTATTCATCACATATTCTGGATTTAAAAAAAACATGTATGTAGAACACACCGGGTATGTATTCTATACGTAGGCCTATGGAGGACATCGACTTATTTCCGAGTTTTCCGGGGTTTTCTATATATCTTTGACTATTTCATGCAAACAATTCCTTGATTAAGCCTACCAGGCCTAGGGGAGAGACATTCGCCACCCCCCACCACCACCACCAAACTTTCTGCGCAATCTACGGAACGACAAAAAATTGAGAGCTGACACTCTGTGAATTTGTAGTTTATTTGCATAACCTCCCGCGCAGAGGATCACGGGTAAATCCACGGGTAATTTATCATGCATTTTTTGGAAAAATTACATGAATAAGATTTTCGCAAAATTTGATAAAAAAATCGATCAAGAAAGGTATTTTTTGAAAACGACGTCACTGTGACGTCATCAAAGCGGCCATCTTGAATTCTGTTTTACATTTTCTTTTACAGATTGACGGGAAGCTATAGTGTGGTAAGTTTCAGTCCCTTTAACTCAAGTGAAAATGACCCCCTAGTGAACTTTTCTCTGCTGCTCCGAAACAACAAAACTGAAGAGGCTGAAACTTGGTGACTTTAAAGCTTATCTTATTGGGATCATTTTCGGCCTATTTTCATATACCCCCCGACAGAGGATCATGAGCAAATGCAAAATGGCGGCCATGTGGTATCCGCAAAAGTCGTGTTTTTCAATCTTTTCGCTTCATTTTGTCACATTTTCCTTGCCTAAAAGTCCTTGAAAGTATTTGATTTATGCAAAACTAATTATTCTATATTTCATTTGATTTTTTTCGAGAGAAAAATCGGGAAAACGAAAATTTCGAAAAATCGACCCCAGAAAGGTCGAAAAATGACTTCCGAGAAGATGACGCTACTGTGACGTCATCATGACGACTATCTTGGATTTTTTACATTCCCCGGTAGAGCTTGAACCCAAGATAGTGTGTGGTAAGTTTCAGTGCTCTAACCTTAGTGGTAGAGAAAATATAT
>JAVTVY010050291.1:0-23144 GCA_036873755.1 Hanleya hanleyi
CAGGTTACTGGGAGGTGGATGCAAAATTGTATTCCGGACAAACACAAAATTCGGGATAATGGATATTACAGGAATGTCGCCAGGAATGGAGGACATTACACCCATTATTTCTACAAGGGTTGTGGTATAACGCTGGCGATAGGTTGCAGTCAACAGGGCATGATGAGTCTGTCTAGCCTGACCAGTTACCACCTCCTGCATGCTATCGGAGTTACAGAATTAGATGTGACTGAATGAATGGGTTAGGTACAAATGAGTGAGTCACTGAGTGAATCGTGCCCAGCACACGGCTCTAATGATGGGGAGTAAGATCCCTACACTCATACACCCAACTATATCTAGCATCTAATGTATTATCGCCTTGACGCAATCAAATAAGAGAAAGAAGGATTAACAGCAACAGCAACGAGCATTTTGAGTTTACACAACAACAAGCATTTTGTGTATTACACATTTTATTTATCCCCTACGTCATCACATGGCAACAAAACTGTGGGATCCGCGATGGGTGCGTTTACAGTTCGCCTATGCTATTGTAAGTGTATGAGACGCATCATCGACCATGTTCGCTCTTGTTCGTGTGAAATGATCATCCATTCGTTCTGGTCTATTCCTAAGCGTCTTCGGACAGTCCAGAGTGCTGTAATGCCAACATATCCTGGAACTGCTGTTTTCACAATTTGACCGCGGTTTTCACCGCCTCTGTGGGCGGTAACCCTAAATCGGTTTACGATGATGACGTCATTTTCATGTATGACATCACTTACAATCTATATCGTATCAGCGGCACCCCCAGGTGAAGAAACATCCGTGAAAGGACATCGTTTCGGGCGATGACATGACTTCCATGAAGGGGCAATGCCCAGTCGTCAAAGAATGTGTCCGTCTGTCCACAGAACTCAGTAGCTGCGAAAATGACCTCTGACCTTGCGGATTTCTGGAGCGAAAGCGGGATCACGTTCGTGCATGCACACAATTAATTTGCGGCGGAACTTTTCTTCAATATGGCTGCACCCTGTGAGGTTGACAATACCGCCCCACGGCACCAACTACTATTATTCAACATAGAAATATTTTTGTATAAATTGAATGCATTGTCTTCTTATGATTACAATTAACTTCATTACACAATAAAATGCGACCGAATCGCTCGATTATCAAAGGCACTATTTCGTAGACGGCTCACTGCGTGATTGCCGTACGCTCCTCATGGAAGGCTCTTTGTTCGTTCTATGTGAAAGGCTAAGTGCCGCCAATACAGAAATAGCCGAACGTGAGATTGAGCATGTGTGTGCGATGACGTTATGGCATTGCGATAGAGCGTTAAGCCGTTACGATATAGCGTTAAGGCGTTCAGACTAGTGAAAAGCGTAACGTCGGGCATTGACACGCTTCACTACGTTTCGTTGATTGTCAATTCCATACGATATCACGTGATCATTTAGACCATTCAAAGCTTCTGAGCTACACTACTAGGGCGTTCGGATGGTAATACAGGTGTTTGCAGGGCATTACTGTGTTGGGTCTATAAAAGCAATCCCGACGTTCACCAGAAGCTACTATATGATGCCACACCAAAATCATATACATGGGTGAGGAGAAGCCGACGCAGACACTGAAAGCGTACTGGCGGACACTGACAGTCCATTGACTGATACTGCGACCCCACCCACTGACAACTGAAAGCACGGCCGCTGATAAGCAAACTACCTTCCAGGGAATGAAACGCAACACTAATAGGGTGGTGGAAAACGATGACGACGTGCTGACAAGAAGTCGTATGACCCCAAAGACAAATATATACGGACTGCATATTTATAAAACCATGACAAGAACCAAAAGAGATCCCTGTGATTTTGTATCCCACCCAAACCTGAGTGAGGAAGACTACGAATCTACCTTATTTTATCAGATCGACAGTTACGTTACCCGAAATGCCGTCGACGAGCGTTCAATTCGAGATCCTGCACGACCAAAGTGGACCCAATATTGTGCATATAGGCCCATTTGCCTGGGTGTACGGTCCATTTTTCGGAATTTTTTAGATGTCCGGCTGTTTTTTTAAGCCTCTGTTTTGCATCCACCCGCCAGTCAGGTGATCAGAAATGACCGACGGTCAAAGGTCAAGGGTCATTTTCGCTTCATTCATCCACCCCGATTTCCCAACAAAGAATGCTAAGAGATTTCACATTTCTATACTACTGATGGATGAGTTAAAAATGGACGGGGTGACAATCAGAATCAAAGTCCCTTTCAGTTTATAT
Organism: Hanleya hanleyi; assembly: GCA_036873755.1. NCBI lineage: Eukaryota > Metazoa > Mollusca > Polyplacophora > Lepidopleurida > Hanleyidae > Hanleya > Hanleya hanleyi. The sequence goes on from JAVTVY010050291.1 coordinate 2,265, forward strand.
CTCCGTCTTTAGGAATTTGCAATTGAGTGCGGGCAGGCCTGATTAGTAGACATAAAATATAACAATTCTTACTTTGGAATGAAATTTCCGAATTACAGTATTTTGAAGTCGGTGTCAGAAAGCTGAATTCACAGCGCAATCGAAGTGCACCATATCGAGCCTCAACTGATAATCATGAAATAGAATGAACAGTTGCCCCTTCGTGTTTTTGGCGAGGGAGGTAAATTGACAAACAATGCCGGAGAAGTCTGTGACGGGATAAACAAGTGTCTTTGTTTTGAGCATGGAGCCTATTATAGACAGGTGATCCATGTTTGGAGGAAAAACCCACCGATTTGTCTGAATCGTGTTTGAATAGTCAAACAGATATATTTATATTGTGTGCGAATTAATGTGTTATAGAATATGCTGCTCACAGTCCGAATTTGGGCTGGTGACAACAACGACAGCATAGATATGATGTCGACTGTCCGAGAGTCGGTTCAGACTGGCAAGGTACTCGGCCGACTTCGGCTTTATATATGCGGTGGAGGAAACTGTACTCGGATGAGAAGTTGGCAGAATGGCGTCGTAAACTCGGCACCTTTATATGGAATAGTTCCGGCGGGTATTATTCAATGGGGCTATAATCTGTGAATATATTTTTTTTCGCTACCATTCGTGCATTAATAAGGTCATGTCAGCTTTAAATATCATGCCGTAGGCAGACATGACACCCCACTCAGTCACATTTGGTATGACCCGGCCTGGGATTGAACTCAGTACCTACCGCTTACGAGGCCGACGCTCTAACCATTAGGCCACCGCAGTGCGGTCTATCTATATAATAACAAATTATTATTAGTATATAAATGCTGTCCAGGAGACTAAAATCCAGACTTGCAGTTTCGACAAAGCTTGTGGCGACTCTCGGCGACTGCCGTAAACTGCAGCTGGGTGCAGGCAATAGTGCATGCCATAATCGTTATCACACCACTTCCCGTGCAGGTCACAAACCACCACTGAATTGAAGATTATAGTCAGGACTTAATTTCCGGCGAATATTGATCGGACATTATACCTAACAGGTGCACCGTTCTCTAATATTAGACTCTCAAATGTATCAAAACTACCTTTTCCATTTTTTTTTAATCTGAGCCAGTTTGATTAGTTACCTCCAAAGTTTGCCGTAATGGTGTCGGGCGGAATAACCTTATATCGAACAAAAGTGGTGGGGAACGTATGCCGAATTTTTCTATATGATTGAGCAAAAAAGCCATTCTACCTTGGGTCCATACTCCATGTAAGAGAGCACGAGATTGGGTCATTAATTATCCCTCCTGGTTAAGAAGACAGTGTAAAAATGACACTTTGAAAGATATGTTATTATGTAGTTTGTCTCGATAGGGGCATTACCCCCTTCCATAAGACGACGGTGTTAAAACGACACATGTGAGGTACGTGGACTATTCTCCTCCCAGGACGATTTTCTATAACGACACTCTAAAGCGACACTTTCACTGAATCATCTAAGTACAGCCATGCTTATATTGTCAGGGTCATTCTTGCTTGTAAGATGAGAACGATAGTCTAAAAACGACACTTTGAAAGCGATGTATATTTTTTAAAGCGACAGTCTAAAAGCAACACTTCATCAGATATGTTTATTTCATAAATTTAAGCGAGTCTATAAACGACACTTCATCAGATATGTATATTTCATAAAGCGACAGTCTAAAAACGACATTATTTCTCTATACTTTCCATGATGGCACAGTGTATGAACACTCACCTTGAAAGACGACAGTGTAAAAACAACACTTTGAAAGATATGTATATTATGTAGTTTGTCTCGATAGGGGCATTACCCCCCTTCATAAGACGACGGTGTTAAAACGACACATGTGAGGTACCAAGACTATTCTCCTCCCTGGACGATTTTCTATAACGACACTCTAAAACGACACTTTCACTGAATCATCTAAGAACAGCCATGCTTAGAAATATTGTCAGGGCCATTCTTACTTGTAAGATGACGACAGTCTAAAAACGACACTTTGAAAGTGATGTATATTTTTTAAAGCGACAGTCTAAAAGCGACAGTTCATGTCATCAGACATGTATATTTGATAGAGCGGCAGTCTATAAATGACATTATTTCTCTATGCTTTCCATGATGGCAAAGTGTATGGACACTCACATTAAATGGAATATAACAGAGATACTCTCAAATATTGTCAGGCTTCACTTATATCCCAGATGACGATACATTCCACCGACATTTACACTAAATGAAATAACACACTGTCAAATGGACTGTCAAAGAGGTGTTACACAGTAATGTACATCAACTCCAGTGTCTTAAGCGGGGTTAGGGAGCAATGTCCACCTCATGGACGGTGAAAGCAGGTTTAGGGAGGTACGTTTGTCAATAGTTGTCTTTAAACATGGTTAGCAGGTTAGGGAGCATTCTACGTGTATTCCAGTATTATTATTTAATATCACAAATAACACAGGTTATGATGATAACCCAATGATAAAAAAACATGTGTAGCGGGTTTCATAATCATCTACTGACAACTGACAACTTAAGCAAACTTTGTATGTACACATGTACATGTACATGGGCATTTCAGCTAAACCAAACACTCTATTCTTACATTTTGGAGCACCCATGCAATCCCCTGGGGCTAGGGGCCGTATGAGCCCATGTACTTCAAGATCCTCATGGTACTCATATGAACAGTCACAATCAAAGCGTGACTGAGGTACATCATTTTTAGATGACGACTCTATAACGAATATTATGGATTAAGAATACTGATCAGCGATACGGATTTGATATTTGGAACATCATGATGTCTTGCCGGCATCATTGAAAACTGTTGACCGCTTCTCTCTTGCAGGAAACAAGCCTATGTTTATGTATACTTTTGTCTTTTTGAATTTGGTGCTAATACTGTTATATGGAAATGGAATAGGTCTTTGGATTATGGACGCGGATATTCTCTAATGGACGACGGCTGGATTATGAATGACGGACTAGACGCTTGTAACTGCTCATTGCTGGCTGGAATCCCCTTGCTCCATGGAATACCCCACTGCCATATTTTCTTTTATTTAAAAAAACAACAAAATTGTTTGTATGCTTTCAGACCTTCATGCAGGTCTATTCCATTAGTAACGGTAAGGCAGTAATGTACCTGTACTTCAACATCAAAAGCAGGTTAAGGAGTAGTGTACCAGCACTGGTGCATCAACTGAGTGCAATACAGCATCAAAGTTGTGCAAAATATACCTTTCATGAAGTCCTTTTCTGATGCAGCAGCTTGTGCAAATTTTACCTCCTTGTCACATGGCCTTAATTGCTACCCACCAATACAACAAACAAAAATAACTTTTTCAAATTTACTCTCTTTGCAACTTCCTTTCTTCAACATAAACATGCGTTGTTTACTGTACAATTAAATCACATTCTGGTCAACGGGCATACAATTCCTTGTTATCTTCTACATATAAACATGCACGACTACATCACATTCTCAGCAACGGGTATACAACTTCACATAACATGGAAATGCACATCTTCGCTAGTCAAGTCCACTACATCATGAAATTCCTTATGGGGCCTTCATGGCTAAATTGACTTTTCCATTATCCTACATGTATCTAGTGGAACTTAAAATCACCAGCACTTATTCTTAGTGGCAGTGGCATCCCGCTCATAGGTTTGCCGTTCCTACTTCCAAATCGAAAAACACCAAGACGACGTAGGCAAATCCATGATAGTAAAAATGGAAAATGTGTACCAATTACGGTAACCACATATCACACCCTTCTCAACAGGCTTACAGCTTATAATACGAACATTAACATAAAATAACTCATTGAAACTTTTACTGTTATGATATAACTGCGTAATTAATCAGACCATTCTGTTTTCCTCGGCGTAACTGCGAAAGTATCTATCGCTGAAGTTACTGGAGTTACACAATTATGCAGGGTAAATTTAAAACAGAAGGAGTAAATTGCCGGAGTTATGCAGTTATGCTGGAAAAAGAATCATACTTGGTGCATCGAATGATGTTACGCAGGTATGCTGAGAAAAAGCGAAAGGGTCTTACAAAGGTATGCTGAGAAAAAAAGAAAAGGTCTAATAAAAAGAAGTGGCTTTTACTGGAGGAAATATTGTTTCAGTTGTAGATAGCATTTCTAGGTTAAACACATGCTGCTGATTACATGCACATGTACAGTCAGTCAGTCATACATTGCTCAATAATTATATAGCATTTCTTGGTTTAACATACACAATACTCTATTCTTTAGCATTATTCACTGGCACTAGTATTTCTAGGTTTAACACATACATGAAGTGTTTCAAGGATTAAATGTTCATTCAGTCTCTCTACATAACTCATCGACTCATAGCATTTCTCCGTTTAACAGATACACTAGGTACAAATTCTTACAGACTCCATACCATTTCCTGAGTTATGCATCAATTTACTCAATTATGCTCAACAAAGGGGAATGGTCCATAGTCAAAAGTTATGCTGGTAGGAAAAGTGTGGTCTATAGCTGAAGTTAAGCTGAGCAATAAAGAAAGGGTGCACGAAGTTACGCAGTTACACTCCCAGGAAAAGAGGTTTATAGCCGGAGTTACGCTAAGCAAAAGAGAAAGGATCTGACGAAGTTACGCAGTTACGCTCTCAGGAAAACAGGTTTATAGACGGAGTTACGCTGAGCAAACGAGAAAGGGTCTGACATAGTTATGCCGTTAGGCTGAGCAACAATAAATGGTCCAGCGCCGAAGTTACGCAGTTACGCTGTCCAAACGAAGTCAAAAGCCGGAGTTACGCAGTTACGCTGTCAGAAAAAGAGAGGGCTATAGCCAGAGTTACGCAGTTACGCTGAGCAAATGAGAAAGGCCTGACGAAGTTACGCAGTTACGCTCTGAGGAAAAGAGGTTTATAGCCAGAGTTACGCAGTTACGCTAAGCAAACAAGAAAGGGTCTGCCGAAGTTACGCAGTTCTGCTGAGCAAAAATAAATGGTCCATCGCCGAAGTTACGCTGTCTGAATGAGCAGTCTATAGTTGCAGTTATGCTGTTACGCTGTCAGAAAAGAGAGGGGTATAATGAGTTACGCGGAGCCAAAAATAAATGGTCCAGCGCCAAAGTTACACTGTTCGAAAGAGAGGTCTATAGCTGGAGTTACGCAGTTACGATGTCAGAAAAAGAGAGGGGTATAGCTGGAGTTACGCTGAGCCAAAAATGCATGGTCCAGCGCATTATATAGCATTTCTTGGTTTAACATACACAATACTCTATTCTTTAGCAGTATTCACTGGCACTAGTATTTTTAGGTTTAACAGATACATGAAGTGTTTCTCGGATTAAATGTTCATTCTGTCTCTCTACATAACCCACTGACCCATAGCATTTCTCGGGTCTGACGAAGTTACGCAGTTACACTCCCTGGAAAAGAGGTTAATAGCCGGAGTTACGCTAAGGGAAAGAGAAAGGGTTTGACGAAGTTATGCAGTTACGCTCTCAGGAAAACAGGTTTATACCCGGAGTTACGCTAAGCAAACGAGAAAGGGTCTGATATAGTTATGCCGTTAGGCTGAGCAATAATAAATGGTCCAGCGCCGAAGTTGCTCAGTTACGCTGTCCCAAAGAAGTCAAAAGCTGGAGTTACGCAGTTACGCTGTCAGTAAACGAGAGGGCTATAGCCAGAGTTACGCAGTCACGCTGAGCAAATGAGAAAGGCCTGACGAAGTTACGCAGTTATGCTCTGAGAAAAAGAGGTTTATAGCCAGAGTTACGCAGTTATGCCAAGCAAACAAGAAAGGGTCTGCCGAAGTTACGCAGTTATGCTGAGCAAAAATAAATGGTCCATCGCCGAAGTTACGCCATCTGAAACTGAGCAGTCTACAGCTGCAGTTACGCAGTTACTCTGTCAGAAAAAGAGAGGGGTATAGTTGGAGTCACGCAGAGCCAAAAATAAATGGTCCAGCGCCAAAGTTACGCTGTCCGAAAGAGAGGTCTATAGCTGGGGTTACGCAGTTACGCTGCCAGAAAAAGAGAGGGGTATAGCCGGAGTTACGCTGAGCCAAAAATGAATGGTCCAGCGCATAATATAGCATTTCTTGGTTTAACAAACACATTACTCTATTCTTTAGCATTATTCACTGGCACTAGTATTTTTAGGTTTAACAGATACATAAAGTATTTCATGGATTAAATGTTCATTCTCTACATAACCCACTGACTCATAGCATTTCTCGGGTCTGACGAAGTTACGCAGTTACACTCGCAGGAAAAGAGCTTAATACCCGGAGTTACGCTAAGCAAAAGAGAAAGGGTCAGACGAAGTTACACAGTTACGCTCTCAGGAAAACAGGTTTATAGCCTGAGTTACGCTAAGCAAACGAGAAAGGGTCTGACGAAGTTACGCAGTTAGGCTGAGCAAAAATAAATGATCCAGCACCGAAGTTACGCAGTTACGCTGTCCGAAAGAAGTCAAAAGCTGGAGTTACGCAGTTACACTGTCAGAAAAAGAGAGGGGTATAGCTGCAGCTACTCAGTTACGCTGAGAAAAAGAGAAACGGTTTAACGAAGTTACGCAGTTATGCTGAGAAAAAAAAGGAAATTCGCCGAACTACGCAGTTACGTTGATCAAAATAAATGGCCCATCACCGGAGTTACGCATTTATGCTGTCTGAAAGAGAGGTATATAGATGGAGTTATGCAGTTACGCTGAGAAAAAGGGAAATCCGTCGAAGTTACACAGTTTACGCTGTCGGAGAAAGAGAGGGCTGTAGCTGGAGTTTCGCAGTTATGCTGAGAAAAAGAGATCGGGCTGGCAAAGTTACGCAGTTACGCTGAGAAAAAAGGAAAAAGTGTTACTGTATACTCAAGAATATACTTCTATTGTAACATTGAGCAGAAGTCCACTGTATATCAGGCTTGCCATCTCCATGGACATGTCTGCTCCAGCTCTCGTGACTTCTTACATGAAAGAATGACCCACATAACATAGGCAGAACATTAACCAATATAGCATAAATTGGCTATTTCAAACAATTAATATACATGTACATGTGTACATGTACAACATGTTGCAAAAGTACATTTGTACAAATGGTATGGGAATGCTCCTGATAATATTTCCAAGCACTGCTGTCACATCATTTAATCAAAGTGTCATTTTCACAGTGTCGCTGTAGAAAATATACATATCTTATGAAGTGTCATTTTAACACTGTTGTCTTACAAGTGGCAATGCCCCTGGTAATATTTTCAACCATACTTATAATATATAATTCAATGAAAGTGTCGCTTTTAGTGTGTCGCTGTAGAAAATATACATATCTTATGAAGTGTCATTTCCCAGACTGTCGTTATGGCAGGAGAATAGTCCTGCTTCCCCATATATGTCGTTTTAACACTGTCGTCTTAGAAGTGAGAATAGACCTGATAAAATTTCCAACCATCACTGTTATACTGTTCAATGAAACTGTCATTTTTACAGTGTCGCCGTAGAAAATATACATATCTTATGAAGTGTCGTTTCCCAGACTTTCGCGCTGGCAGGAGAATAGTCCTGCTCCCCCACATGTGTCGTTTTAACACTGTCTTAAGCCGGGGACACACTAGGCGATTTTGTACGCCCGATCCATTTTCGCTTGCGAAATCGTGTAGTGTGTCTGATTGTGCCACGCCGAACTTTGGTAGCGAACACGTACGCCCGACCAATTGGCCATATTCAACATGCTGAATATTGGCGATCAATTTCGGCCGGATTTTTATCGGTGGCGTAGAGATCGGCCAGCGATAAAAAATCGCCTAGTGTGTCCCCGGCTTTACAAGGGAAAATGGTTCGCATAATATTTCCAACCATAGTTGTTACATGTACATGTTTCAATGAAAAGTGTTGTCTTTAGAAAAACTCATATACATGTATATGTATGATTCCACACAGGGAGACCTCCACCAGTCGCGAAGATCCACTTTACGTAATAACACAGAGCAATATTGTTGTCAAATCATGTAATCAAAGTGTCGTTTTCAGAGTGTCGCTGTAGAAAATATACATATCGTATGAAGTGTCGTTTTAACAGTGTCGTCGTACAAGTGACAATGCCCCTGGTAATATTTTCAACCATGCTTACAATATATAATTCAATGAAAGTGTCGTTTTTAGTGTGTCGCTGTAGAAAATATACATATCTTATGAAGTGTCGTTTCCCAGACTGTCGTCTTGGAAGTGAGAATAGACCTGATAATATTTCCAACCATCACTGTTACACGGTTCAATGAAACTGTCGTTTTAATGCGTCGCTGTAGAAAATATACATATCTTATGAAGTGTCGTTTCCCAGACTGTCGCTCTGGCAGGAGAATAGTCCTGCTTTCCCATATATGTCGTTTTAACACTGTCGTCTTGGAACTGAGAATAGACCTGATAACATTTTCAGCCATCACTGTTACACGGTTCAACGAAACTGTCGTTTTTACAGTGTCGCTGTAGAAAGTAAACCTATCTTATGAAGTGTCGTTTCCCAGACTGTCGCCCTGGCAGTAGAATAGTCCTGCTCCCCCACATGTGCCATTTGAACACTGTCGTCTTACACGGGACAATGGTCCGCATAATATTTCCAACCATAGCTTTTACATGTACATGTTTCAATGAAAAGTGTCGTCTTTGGAAAAATTCATATATATGTACATGTATGATTCCACACAGGGAGACCTCCACCAGTCAGTAAGATCCACTGTATATAATAACACAGAGCATTGCTGTCACATCATTTAATCAAAGTGTCGTTTTCAGAGTGTCGCTGTAGAAAATATACATATCTTATGAAGTGTCGTTTTAACACTGTCGTCGTTCAAGTGACAATGCACCTGGTAATATTTTCAACCAAGCTTACAATATATAATTCAATGAAAGTGTCGTTTTTAGTGTGTCGCTGTAGAAAATATACATATCTTATGAAGTGTCGTTTCCCTGACTGTCGCTCTGGCAGGAGACCTACTTCCCCATATATGTCGTTTTAACACTGTCATCTTGGAACTGAGAATAAACCTGATAACATTTCCAACCATCACTGTTACACGGTTCAATGAAACTGTCGTTTTTAGTGTGTCGCTGTAGAAAATATACATATCTTATGAAGTGCCGATTCCCAGACTGTCGCTCTGGCAGGAGAATAGTCATGCTTCTCCATATATGTCATTTTAACACTGTCGTCTTACAACTTACAAGGGACAATGAACCTGATAATATTTCCAACCATAGCTGCTACATGTTTCAATGAAATGTATGATTCCACACAGGGAGACCTCCAGCATGCGCAGTCACGAAGATCCACTGTATATAATAACACAGAGAATTCTCGTTCTCCCTTACATGGAGTAGCAACCCTACCTTGTGTGGTGGATCGTTTGAGGCGATGAATATTACTGAACAGTTTTCTTAAAATGTGCAAAGCCAACTTGCTACATATTAAGTAAGACGATGTTTAGTGGTTTGTGACCTGTAGAGCAAAAAACGAAAAAGAAAAAACGGACTTTCTCCACTGCCACATGTTTGTGTGACTCTTTCTTGCAAAGCCAACAACCTTCAAGAGGTTAAGAAACTTATATGATATACTCCTAATAGCAGTGAGGAACGTTTCGATCTCGATCACGTTATGATCAGGCGTTATAGAACCGGTCATTCACGACTGACCCCCGAATATTTATTAAAAAATGATTGAGCCGGGATGTGTATTCCATGGCATGAGAAACTCAGAGTGAAACTGATTTTGATCGACTGTTTACATTAAGATTGTACGATATTCTTTTATCTAGCAGCTACTCTAGAAAATCTTTTTGGTCGGGTAAATGAAGATTCGATTATAGCTTATCTGAGCGAAATCGGTTTGTTACATAAATGCTAATATATTCGGTTGATTACTTCTAGATTGTTTGGATTTTTACTTGTTTGTTGACATACATGTACTTAGATAATAATTTTTGTTTGACTTTTTCTATATAGCAGAAATATTGCTGAACGCGACGTTAAATTAAATCACGGACTCACAGATAAATGCCTGTTTCAGACAATTATGACTTGTGTTTTCTTGTCGGAAAATCTTCTTGGATTATTTATGTCTGAGATTTCTGTTTCGGTTTCTAATTCTTGTCGTTCGTGTGGGCAAGTTTGGACCCGTTTAGACGCCCACACGATTTGTTTTGCTTGTAAGGATTTGTGATCGGCTTGCCACGTGTGCGGAGTGTTTGTTGTGGGATTCGTCTACCTGGAAGGAAATATGCCGAGGCGCGACGTGCTTATTTATTGCGTGCCTCTGAGGATCCGACTCTATCGGAGGTCGATAGGCGTCTTTTGGGAATTGCGCTTGTGGATGTCTTGAAATCCAACGCGGATCTCGGAGGTGTAGGTTTAGATTTGTCACATAGATTTCAAAGTCCTGTATCATCGGCGTCTATAAATATTCCACCGAGTGGTACCGTTGTACGTGAAGATAACGATCAGCTGCTAGACAGTCTGGCCTCGACCGGTATTGCTCTGTCTGGAGTCCCTGTCAAACCGGTTTCATTGTCCAAGCCAACAAAGGTCTCTAGATCCAGGCACAGCGTTCCTTTGTCTCCATCGGACAAAAGAATTCGACTTCACCGGATGTCAGCTCACCTACTCCTTTGTCAATTGGTCTTTTACCGGCTGATTCTTACAATAGGAATAAACATCGTCGTTTGTCGACCTTTACGGTTTAAATCTAGGAGAAGGTCAATAAACCTTTTTCCTAAACTTGTACTTCTATTGCGGTTAAATAAATAATATTTCTGGGATAATTTTGTCTGACATTTCTATCCCGGTTGTTTCTAAATTTTGTCGCTCGTGTGGGCAATTTTTGGACTCGCTTAGACCCTCACACGGTTTGTTTTGCGTGTAAAGGTCTCCTTTGGTACCGTCAGCCACGTGTTTATTGTCTTCGGACGTAAGTCGCCAAAATAATTTGCTCTTGTCGGAGATTTCAAAATTTTAGCCATGATCTTTCTATATCTTGAAATGAACGTCCGACGATGTTTCTAAAAGTCAATATGAAATTCCACCCTCAACTAAGAACACAGTCATGCGTGATGCTAGACAGTGTGTATTCAATATCGCGGTCTCCACACAAACAATGAGTTTCGGCCCGCTGTGTTAGATGTGGGACTTTGTATAAGGGGTCTGACTTGTTCAAACTCGTTTTCTTTGTTTGGACAACAAGGATTCTCTCCTAAGCCCGGGCTCTCGCGACCCCGTTTTGTTATCGGTCAGTATGTGAGCCTATTGCGGCTGGGATATTTTGTCGTGATCTGTACGATAAACGAACAGGATTTTGCTTCGTTGATTCACGAATTTATGCATTGAATTTTGTGTAAATCTTCAGTAGTATAGTGAAAAGTATCCCCGCCTGACGCGAGAAGTTCGTTTTCCCCGCCGGGGAGATCCGATTCTTTATAAGCAGTCCGTCAATTTCCATGTTGTTGTTGTTCTTCTGTTCGGACTTTGCAGTTTTTGGTAGTTTCACTTTCATGCATTCAGTTCATTGTTCCTACCAAAATGTAATCTCTTGTTATATCAAGTATTATTATGTTTATTTGATATCCTGTGATCAAGAGAGAACTTACAGAGGTTTTTCTCTGCCTTTCATGCTTACGTTGTTGTTGCGTTTGTGTTCGTCGCCACAACTCAAGCCTATACACTACGACTCTTTGTTACATTTTAATGAGCTTCTTTACTACTCTCTTTATGTAATTAAGGGTGTGTTGAACAACAAAAGAGATCACGTGTTTGTTTATTGTGAAAGTGTGCTATTCTTTGAAACACAAATTTCTGTTACTAAACATTGTGATATATTTATTTTTCACACCAAATTGGTCCCATCTGTATACTGAATTACACTTACAATTCAGATTGGGTTGAGCATTAATTTTATTTCTTCTCTCTGAGAAATTTATAATTATTAGCTTGAGTGTGAGTGTATTTCTCCGGGAAATCTTTAGAAATACTCTCGTTCGACGACACGTGGAGTGTTTATTGATCTTCTCCTGGTCTGTTGGCCGGGCAAGGATCAAGCCTGAAGTCTTCTCAATCTTCTGCCTGGGACAGCATTAGACTATTTCATCGAGCGGTCTTCTTGTATTTTGAGCCCTGCGCAAGGATGACACGCAAATTCGTGAAGTGTTCTATAGTTTTTCTACCGAGTATGATTACCGGTACAGTCTAAAAGAACAACAGACTGCTCTTTAGCAATGTTCTTTACCGTTTCTTCTTCTCGACAGCTTGTTCGTGTTAGGTCATTTCAAATTCTGAATTTTAATGACCTTACTTTATCTGCCGGCGAGAGACTTCAACTGTATTTCCACTCTTCGGGAATTTTAAATTCTTTTGAGGATCTTTCTAGTTTACGTGGAAATCTCTTTGTTCTGCATGTCGGTGATGTTACTACCAGGCGGAGTTACGTTTGTGATTAACGCTAGGAACATTTAATGTGTTCATCTCCTCTGCGTTTCTAATTTCATTACAGTTTCGCATACTACGGTTGTTTTTGTTAGGATTCCACTGTGATTTTTTTCGAGTTCGGGGTTACTGTTCTCACCTCAACGACGTTCCATTACGTCGTCTCGTTGTCCTCGTACACCTGTACGTCGTTTCTCGCCGTTACGTTGTTTCTCGTACTTTTGTACGGTTGTATCCTGCTCCATTGTGAGCATGTATGTACATTATGTTGAAGCAAATGGGGAAATCACTACGCCGTTTTTCGCACACAACGTTTCTCCCGTTTTTCACATTACGTCATTCTGTTACACCTTGACGACGTTCCATTACGCCGTCACGTTGTTCTCATACACTTGTGCGTCGTTCTCGTACATCTGTTAGACGTTCCGGTACGCCATAACGCCGTTCTTCACGTCATTTCTTCTGTACCTCCATCGTTTTGCGAGATGCACATTTTATATCCATTCATCCTCGTTTTCGGCGTTTCCTACGATTCACCATCGTCGGTCGTCAGTGGGAGTGGAAGTCCTTCCGTTCGGCGTCAACCTTTCCCTTGTATCAATTCATCTCGGGGCTTTCACATCGAGGTTTACTTAGGTTCGTCGTTACTTTGGGGGACAGTGTTTCGACTCTCTCCATCAAGTACTTCGTCCCCGTATAGACCGTTGGACCAGTTTTTTAGACTTTGGCATTATAGTTCTGTCATCAACTTATAGGGCTTTTCATTTCTATACAGGACCTTACTCATTACGTTCGTTTTTCGGGTTCGGTCACTGCAGTGGATTTATTCGTCCTGGTGCCGTGAATGTGATGCCCACCCTGACTCTGCCTCTTTTTCCCCTGTAGCTGACTTCCTCCTTCACCTTTATCGTGATATGAAGTTCAAATCAGCACCTTGTAAGGGTTCCGGTCAGCTTGGGCTAGGGTTTTTACGTTTTTCTTCCGGTCGTCATTAGTCTAAACGACAATATCTCTGCGCTCATTCGGGCTTTCGCTTTACAGTCTCGCCGTACTCACCAGCTGTTACCGAAATGGGATATTGGTGTGGTTCTGTGTGCTCTGATTCGTTCGCCCTTTGAACCTTTACAGTCCGCCTCTCTCAAAACTGTTTCCTACAAGACTGCTTTGCTGGCGGTTTTTGCTTTGGCGTCTAGAGTGTCTGAACTTCATGCTCTTGAGAGATCATCTATGATTTGGACGGCGGATTGGTCTCGCATTTCCTTTCGACCCATTCCTGAGTTCATCGCCAAAATGAGCCTGTTCGCTTAGGTCCGTGTGCTCAGCGTATTCCGGTCTCTTCGACCGTCTGCAGTGCGTGACATTACTAAGAATACCATTGCTTCGTGGTTGAGGAAACCATAAAGTGGTCATACCTTTTTTGCCATTAACACTCCCCCACTATTATCTACAGCTTCTTCTCATGAAATTCGTGCCATCGCTACGTCATGGCCTTTATGAATGAACTTGTCCCTCCATGACATTGTCCAGTCCTGTGCATGGACGGCAAATTCTACGTTCACCAATTTCTATCTGAGCATAATCAGATAGAATGATCAGGTTTGGACCGCTGGTGGCTGCCCAGTACGTGGTCAATTAACTTGCAAAAAAAAAAGAGGGGGGAGGGGTGGCATTTCTCATCAGCGCAGCAAGTCAGCCAGCTTGCTGCATCATCTTCAGTCATATATGTCCACCATACTACATGATCACCTCAGTAGGTCAGTCAGCCAACTTACAAGACCCGTCTCATCGGTGAGTATGGTTTAGACATGGTTATTACTACACACACTGCGTCTCCTCGACCGGGGTTTCCCTTCTATTGAGTATGGTGTACCACATTTACAATCAAGTTTTTTTATTTAATCCACGAGTATCTTCAGCGTCTTCGACCTGGGTTCTCTTTGGGTAAGTTTTAGTGTGCTGTAAGCCTATACAGTCAACCAGCTTACGGCTTCATCGCTGCTATTCAAAAATTTTATGTCCACATACTAAATGATCACCTAAGAGAAGTAATGGGTCAGATTGCCAGCCGCCAACTCTCAAGTCATCTATCAAGGCCTGACACAATGATGAGTTTTAATCTTTGCCTTTACTGCAGATTTCCTTGTGTCATTTCAGGTTAAAGCTATAACCTTCTTACAGATCATCTCAGCTAAGTCACCTTCGGTCAACTCAAGAGTCCAACATACAAAGACAGGGACTAAAGTACAGACAGTTGACGTGAAATGGAGAGTAGACTCAGGGCAACCGCTGTCAACTCGCAACTCATCTTACAAGACCTGATCAAGCTTCAAGGACTAAAGTACAGAGATTTGACATAAGACGGCTTGTGGACTGAGGGTGGTGTAAGATGGACACCGTGTATGCTGCGGTAGCCTGTTCATACATTGCTTACCATTCGAATACTCACAGCGCCACCAGGCCGGAGTTCCTTCGCATTGGTAAAATTGTGTACCACATCCACGATCACAGAGTTGGGCACCGTGTATGCTACGAAGGCGGTAGAAGGCCTCTTCCGGTTCATACATTGGTTACCTTCGAATAATCCCAGCTGCCTCTGCGCCCGAGTTCCCCTTCGTGAAGGCAAGATTGTGCACCACATCCAAGATCACAGCTACATGGATGAAGACACTCAAAAGATAAGTAACTTCTATTACTACTCCATAATTACCCACTGCGTCACCGACCAGGGTTCTTTTTGTTGAGAATTATTGTCATATCTGTGATCATTTTAGGTCACCTAAGAGAAGTAATAGGTCAGTTTGCCAGCCGCCATCTCTCAAGTCATCAATTAAGGCCTGACACAATTGTGACTTTTAATCTTTGCCTTTACTGCAGATTTGCTTGTGTCATTTCAGGTTAAAGCTATGACCTTCTTCTAGATCATCTCAGCTGAGTCACCTGCGGTCAACTCACAAGTTCAACGTACAAAGAACTGACACTTTTGTGAGTACTATGTTTGTTTCAGGTTACCAGTGTCAGCAACAGGGATTAAAGTACAGATAGTTGACGTAAGACGGTGAGTAGACTGTCAACTCGCAACTCATCTTACAATAACTGATCAGCTTCAAGGACTAAAGTACAGATTGTTGACGTAAGACGGCTTGTGGACTGAGGGTTGTGTAAGATGGACACCGTGTAATGCTGCGGTTGCAGGTAGATCGCCTCTTCCCTGTTCATACATTGCTTACCATTCGAATACTCACAGCACCACCAGGCCGGAGTTCCTTCGCATTGGTAATATTGTGTACCACATCCACGATCACAGCTACATGGATGGAGACACTCAAGATAAGTAACTACTATTTCGACTCCATGACTACCCACTGCGTCATCGACCAGGGTTCCTCTTGTTGAGTATTAATGTGTCATGTCTATGCCCATGTCTGTGTCATCTCAGCGGTTACTCAGCCTGCTGTTGGAGCTACAGCAAGGCCGAGGTGCCCACCTCCATATGTTGGTAGTGAGGCATAAGCAAAGCAGGTTTACGATTTGGGTCATAAATAATAAACATTTATAAACAATGTTACTATTTATAATCAAATCAAACCTGCTTTGCTTTGATTGTCCCTCCCTTCCTTCCCCTCACTCCGTGGCCTTGCACACTACAGGTCTCGGTTTATAACAATGAGAAAGAGGATTTGAATGGCGTGGGCAGAGCTTATAAGTAACCTCGCTGGGATGAGAGAGCTCCCCTAGGGACAGACAACTCCCCAGGGGGAGACAACTTTTGATTTTAACTTCCGTTTTTAACAGTTTGTATTGTTCTTCCTAATGGAGATTATGCATAAGCAAAGCAGGTTTGATTTGGTTATAAATAGTAACATTGTTTATAAATGCTTATTTTTTACTCGTTAAAACGGCAAAAAAATATTGTATAATTCCAGTATATTCCAGTATAGATTTTTCTCCTCGATACCTCGAGTTCTTTTGATGTTTAATATGTAACGTACGTGTTCTTATGCATGCTCGTATGCTATCAGTTTGATCTATACAGTATATCTACATGTATGACGTCCTAATACTTTTACAAAAAAGTGACCAATTTGTACATAAGGATTTCTGACAAAGTAGTTTTACACAGTATAAGCGGCAATTTATTTTAATTACGGATTAGTTATGGTATATCCTGTTAGACCCAATAATTTGTTTACACAACTACACCCGTTGTTCTATAACTACGGTATAAACATCGATCGTTTCATAACTTCGTAATTATTCCAGTATGTTTTCTTTTTCGTGCTGTTCCCCCCTTTTTTTATTTATTTATTTTACTTTTTTACCGTGATACCTCATGTTGTGGTATACTCTGCGGTTTTATTGTCTTATATGTCCTTATACTCGTCTATTCAATCTGATCGAGGTGAGATCTTAGTGCACGGACTTAACAGCTTGGGTTAGAGTCCTGATCAGATTGGTATATTGTTTTGTATATATTCTGCACGGCGGAAACATTCCAAACACCTCCAACGCCTTTTATTGTATTCGCAAGAAAGTCTCTATGTACAAAATCACGCTGTTCACCTTGTTCACTGGCTCACTGGTACAACAATGAATGTCCACAAGACACTCGTTTCCCAAGTAGCTCGGTACTCGCATTCAAGTTCACGCTGTTCTCCGTTTATTTCTGTTCGCATGAAAACAACAAAACTTGGAGTGCCCAATCAAACCAACCAACCAGCAGATATATGCTGATCCTGTATATGTTCTAATGTTCTAATGTTCTAATACCGAAATGTATCTCTGTATACTTCAATCATATATGTTTGTGATCTGTATCTTGTGCATGTATCCCACAATTAGACCAGATATATATTTATTACACATTCAACACAAATGCAATAGGAACACTTTTTTATATATTGCTATTCTTGTACCATGATGAATTCATGGAATGAATTGCCTTTCTCCGAAGTGGATGAATTGGACACCGAAGCAGATTCTAATTTAACCTGTGACTCCTTATTCTCTGGATTTGAAACCATGTGCTTTGGTCCTTTGCAGTTGAATATTCCTGATCACTCCAATTATATCACCGATGACACGGAGGGTGAAAATACACATTTTGGTCAAATTAATACGCATCAGTCTAAGTATTACTTCGAACATGAAGCAAGGTCAGTCTTAATGTCATCGTCACCCTCGGATACATCTGTGCTTTCAGTGCTTCACATTAATGCAAGAAGTCTTAAAAAACATTACACAGAAATCATCAGTTTACTGCACGACCTCCGTCATAAGTTTTCTGTTATCGGAATATCTGCAAGTTGGCTCGATCCAGCGACTGAGGAGCTCTACAACATCCCCGGTTATAAACCTTTTCCATTATCCAGGAAAAACAAAAGAGGGGGTGGGGTAATTTTATATATTAGAGATGACATAACAAATTGTTCTATCCGAAAGGATCTTTCACATTCCGACTGCAACGACGAATATGAGTCTTTATTCCTTGAACTAATAGACAGGAACATTTCGCATGTGATAGGAATAATCTATCGCCCACCTAATAAAAATGTAGATTACTTCAACACTAAGCTAGTACAATTGTTAAAGATCTTAAAACCCGAAAAGAAAAATTGTACAATAATGGGGGACTTCAATATCGATTTGTTTAAAGCACAAAGCCATTGCTCAACAAAACAATTCTATGAAACCCTGAAGTCATTTTATTTCTTCCCAAAAATAACAAAGCCTACTCGTGTTAAATCACATTCAGCTACTCTAATTGATAATATTTTTACCAACTTCCACGAAGATGATATCTGCTGCGGTGTCCTTTTCTCTGATATCTCCGATCACTTTCCAGTCTTCCACATTAGTAAACATTTGTCCTATACCGTTCCCAACACGCAGAATATTGAATATCGTCTAATAAACACTGATCGGAAAACTCTCTTCGAAGATAAAATAAAGCAAACCGACTGGAGCCTTGACCCTGACGAGAAAGATGTCAGTAACGCCATGCAATCATTTTCTAACAGATTCAATGTTATCTACAACGAATATTTCTCAATTATAACGAAACGGCCTCCAAAAATAAAGATCATCAAACCCTGGATAACACCAAGTCTTCTGACATCCATACGGGAGAAAAACAGACTCTACAGACTTCATTTGTCCAACAAAACTCTAGAAAACACTTTACAGTACAAACTTTATCGTAATAAATTAAACCACACCTTAAAACACGCAAAGAAGAAATATCATGAAGATAAATTTAACGACCACAACAATAATATAAAGAACACGTGGAAAACGATTAATGAACTAATGCAACGGAAAAAACATCGATATTACCGTAAATGGTCAACATTAACGGCCATGAAACCACTGATTCTTTGGAAATAGCAAATCATATGAATGAATACTTTTGCACTGTCGCTTCTGAGCTAGCATCTAAAATTCCAATTACGACTAAGAACTTTGATAGTTACCTCAACGAGACATATTCTGCTGAACTATTTTTAGCACCTTGCACACCACAGGAAGTTATTGATACCATTTCACAATTAAAAAATGGATCACCAGGAACCGATGGAGTCCGTATGTCACTAATCAAAACCATTTCTCAACATATTGCTGTTCCATTATCTTTTATTATTAACTTATCTTTCCAGTCAGGTATAGTTCCTAATTCTCTGAAAATTGCCAAAGTGACCCCTGTTTTAAAATCTGTCGACATTAATGCTATTGCAAACTATAGGCCCATATCTGTTTTACCCTGTCTAAGTAAGATACTAGAGAAACTTGTCGCCACAAGGACAAATTCGTTTCTGGAAGAAAACAGCATAATTTGTCCCAGTCAGTACGGATTTCGTGCGAACCACTCAACATCTCTAGCTGTACTGTCTCTATACGACCAGTTAATCAATGCAAAAGATTCAAAGAAATATAGTATTACCACATTTTTGGGCTTATCCAAAGCTTTTGATACAGTCAACCACGAAATACTTTTGCACAAACTTCAATATTATGGTTTTAGGGGAAAGGTAAATGATTGGTTTCGTAGTTACTTAACTTCTCGATATCAATGTGTATCTCTTAAGAACACACTATCTGAGCATCATGCAATTTCCTGTGGTGTGCCTCAGGGTTCGATACTTGGTCCTCTTCTCTTTTTGATTTATATAAATGATATTCTCAAAGCTTCCACTGTTCTTAATATTATATTGTTTGCTGACGATACAAGCGCCACATACTGTAACACCGATCCATCTATTCTAATCAAAACAATGTCTGATGAACTAATCAAGCTTCAAGATTGGTTCTTCTGTAATAAACTGTCATCGAATAAAAAAAAACGAAATACATGATTATCAAACCAACACGAAAATCAGCATCCAATCTTCCTAAACTTTCCGTCTCAGGCCAAGACATCGAACACGTAGACAGTTACAAATTTATAGGAATTTTCTTCAATGATAGACTGAATTGGAAAACGCATATAGATCAGCTATGTTCAAAACTGTCGAGAAATATTGGTGTAATCAATAACATAAAACACTGCCTAACCAGGCAAACATTAATGACTCTTTATTATTCCTTATTTTACTCCTATATTTCTTATTGTAATGTGTGTTGGGCCAATACTTACTCCTCCCATCTTCAACCACTTGTGTTATTACACAAGAGACTAATTCGAATCATCAACTTTAGCGACAATTACTCCCATACTGCACCTATATTCAAACAGACTAATATATTACCAATGGGGAAAATGAACGATTACATCACCTTAATATTTGTCCACAAATTTATCCACCATAATGTTTTTCTTCCTATCGCGTATCATAATTACTTTACAAAACAATCTTCTGTACACAACTATCCAACCAGGCACTCACATTTCAATCTGTTCAGAACATCTTGCCCATCTCAACTCTCTTTCTATAGTTTGAAATTGAAAGGCCCACGAATCTGGAACATTCTCCCAGCTAATTTAAAGTACATTACTTCAAAACCCCTATTTAAAAGAGAGCTAACGAAAAATATTATGAGCGCAACAGAGAGTGATCATCACACTCGGTAACTCAATATCACTTTATTTGAAACGCACACATTATTTATTATATCTGATTATTTAACGTATTGCTGACATGGATACATGTACTTATTATCTTCACAGGACAATTCATATTTTATGGTACAACTGCACAATGTCAGACTGTTTCTATTCATCATCTGTTTATATATATAATTATACTCTCGCTGTTTAATGTTTTACAACATATATATTCTTAGGGATAAAACAAACCCGCAAGGGTTTTATTCCCGCCAATATACAGACAATATGGACGCATTCCACATCGATTTATATGCATATCTTCTCTGTATGGTGAATAAAATTTCA
>JAVTVY010050292.1:0-24034 GCA_036873755.1 Hanleya hanleyi
CAAACTTAATTTATTCGATTTATGCGCGGCTCTCTGCATCTGTCAATGAGCTTATTCTTCAGCTTCACTAACTTCATATATTGCAAGCATCACCAATGTGAATACACGATGCCACATGTCAATATGTGACCTATTCCAGATATCAGCTATGTGGATGATTTGCAGAGATATGTAAATGTAGTCCGGCAGATATGTAACAAAAAATGAGTCGATTGTGCACTTTGTGATAAAAGCATGAAACTTTGCATAGTGACAGAGAAGCACATATTATTCATTTTTAGAGGGGGAGTCCGACTTGAAAATCCGTAGTTGGCCGCCATCTTGGATTTCAAAATGGCCGCCATCAGAAACCATAACATTCGCAAATCGGCACTTCTAAGACACATAGAAGGTTAATTTAAACGGCTATCCCCACGTTTGCCTGCACAAGGAAGTTTTTTGCTGCACCAGAACGGATGGATTTAAAAGTGCCGGCCATTTTTTCCAAAATGGCTGCCGATAATCGCTTATTTAGACGATTATGTGACTTAGGTGAATTGATAGACAAAATTCTACTTTTGAGTGACTTAAAATGATTTTTTGGCATCAGTAGACATCCATTCACGTAGTTGATACCAGCAATATATAAAATTGGTCATATTTGACAGAGAAATCTCAACAAAATTTGGGTTAACTATGGTGCATCTACAGTTTATCATGCAGCCACATCAGCTGCTAATGATAGAATGCGCTGGCTTCTGAAAATGGACACCAAACTGGCTGTCATTCATCTTTGGTATAAGTTCCCTACCCAAACTTACTTAGAGAAGCTTCTCCTGAAGAACGGAAAAGAAACCAAGTCAAAATGGGACGGGCCTGAAATTCGGATCTCCCGATGGGCTATACTTTACGAACTCCCTTCGGTGGGGAGCTCTTCCAGATCTCTCCAGATATCAATAGTCCCATTTCTACTTGTATGATCAAAAGGAAACACAAAGATTTTGTATAACCTCGTAGGCAATTACAACACATATAAGAGAAGTGGGAAGAGGTGCCGACATACTGACTGCGTCACATGACTTCACAGAATAGTCTTCTGGTTAACCTATACTAAAGCACATACCAAGAATCTAACGATTCGTGATATATGTTGTATCTCAGGCACGCTTTTATTGTACCTGTTCATGTGGCAACTTGGATGATATGACCACACGGCCCCTAGCACCGGCATAAGCGGTATAAGATACAAATCTAGAGAGCTATGATGGAAATGCTCTGACAACTCGTATACTGGTAATTGGTGAGCTGTTTCGCTGTGACAACTCGTACATTGGAGATTGGTGAGCTGTATCGTCGTCAGATGTAAATGACGGCATTTAACACAAAAGACTAGCCTGTAAGGCCCGATGTCGACCCAGCATCAACTTCCCACAAAATGCCAACATATATCAAAGACCAAAAGGTCTGTACAGGGGGCGGGCCTCGGGGACGAAACGTCCACCAGCAGACAGGGGGCGGGCCTCGGGGACGAAGCATTCTTCAACAAGGCTGATCCTGGCTCGACCTTTGACAACTCGCGGCACAGTGGACTTGGTTGGGACAGTAGAGTATGGTTAGGTCATACATGTACATGGACTAGACACGTTCCTTGGCGAGCTTTTTATAGTTAAAAATCCCTATTAGTACACCATCTTGGATACCAAGCTTTTCGCCATCAGCGAACATTGAGGCCTAAAATGGATATCTGATAAAAGGCTGGTTTACACATTGCTTTAACCGAGGAAACTGGTAACACTCTCAGAAATATTCAGGGAATAATCCTGAATAGTTCAGGCTGCACATCCACAACTCAATTTCAGGGATTTTACCTGAAATCCAGGGATAATTTCCTGAAATTCAGGTGTATCATCCATGAATTAAAGCTAAATTACCTGAATTTCAGGAGATTTTACGTACCTGAATAGGGTCGAGAACTTACTAATCAGGGTGGTAAATTTGGCTGAATTTCAGCGAAAATCCTCTCATTCAGGGATCTTTTTTCTGAAATTCAGGAAATTATCCCTGGATATCAGGTAAAATCCCTGAAATTGAGTTGTGGATGTGCAGCCTGGACTATTCAGGTTTATTCTCTGAATATTTCTGAGAGTGTAAGGGACCTCGACGAATATATGTAGGTTCATTTTTTAGGTGGGAAATTTAAGCCGTACGACGTCAGGCATTACAGGTTTAGTTTCTTTGGGTATTCTTGCATTTACCAGGTTAACCCATGTTAAAGCGTTTACTTCATCAGACGTCGACGATGCTCATCCATTAACATCCCTAATACATACCTAATTCAGCTTAAGCCAGTGCTAGGGACCGTGTGGATACTTCATAGTCTCCGCATGAACACCTGCAATAAAATCGCGGTTGAGATACTAAGGCTACGTCCGAGAATCCATCGTATTCTCGGGTCTGAATGTTAGGTGCCGAGGAATGCTTTCCTGTAAAGTCATATGGTTGCTTTTCAGTCGTCAGGCGTTGTCAATTTTCCCCACCTCTTGCATATCGCTCCAATTCCAATGTGTGAAACAATGTCCAGTGGGAGACGACCATCATCATTATACACATGGATACTAAAATACTAACATAAAACTTAATCTGATAAGCCCTTCAGTATCCTTCAAGATATAGCCAGTGGAAGTGGCATTATCAATATCAGTTAATTCTGCCTTGGCTATATTGGGTCAAGCGCTGTCTGGTCTTGGTAGGCGATGCCCTCGAAATATTCTCCCTACACTTGGAGCTAAACGACTGAAAATTACCACACAGTATGTCTGGGTCAAGCTCTATTCCTTAACCTTGCCTTTCATGAACAGATTACTATGATGGAGTTTTTGAGATCCCATCATGTCCCATGGTTAAGCTTTTCCGTGATATCGTGAAAACCATCAAATATATTCATGTATTTTTTAGCCCACCATCATCAGATGGTGGGCTGTTCAAATGACTTTTCGTCCGTGGTCCGTCGTCCGTCCGTCACTCGGTCAGTCAGTCAGTCAGTCCGTCCGTAAACAATTCTTGTTACTGCGATTTCTCAGGAACTACTGCATGGATCTTTTTCAAATTTGGTACACAGGTTCTCCTTGGGGTCTAGTTGTGCAAACCTTTTCTGGTCCGATTCGAAAATCCAATATGGTCACCAGGCAGCCATCTTTGATTTCCCCATGAAACCTTGTTACCGCGATGTCTCCGGAACTACTGCATGGATCTTTTCCAAATTTGGTACACAGGATCCCCTTGGGGTCTAGTTGTGCAAGAAACCTTTTCTGGTCCGATTCGAAAATCCAATATGGCCACCAGGCAGCCATCTTGGATTTCCCCATGAAACCTTGTTACCGCGATTTCTCAGGAACTACTGCATGGATCGTTTTCAAATTTGGTACACAGGTTCTCCTTGGGGTCTAGTTGTGCAAGAAACCTTTTCCCGATCCGATTCGAAAATCTAATATGGCCACCAGGCAGCCATCTTGGATTTCCCCATAAAAGTTTGTTACCGCGATTTCTCAGGAACTACTCCATGGATCTTTTTCAAATTTGGTACACAGGTTCCCCTCGGGGTCTAGTTGTGCAAGAAACATTTTCTGGTCCGATTCGAAAATCCAATATGGCCACCAGGCAGCCATCTTGGATTTCCCCATGAAAACTTGTGACCGCGATTTCTCAGGAACTACTGCATGGATCTTTTTCAAATTTGGTACACAGTTTCCCCTTGGGATCTAGTTGTGCAAGAAACCTTTTCTGGTCCGATTCGAAAATCCAATATGGCCACCAGGCAGCCATCTTGGATTTCCCCATGAAACATTGTTACCACGATTTCTCAGGAACTACTGCATGGATCTTTCTCAAATTTGGTACACAGGTGCCACATGGGGTCTAGTTGAGCAAGATACCCTTTCTCGTCTGATTCGAAAATCCAATATGGCCACCAGGCAGCCATCTTGGATTTCCACATGAAACTTAGTTATCGCCATTTCTCAGTACTGCATGGATCTTTCTCAAATTTGGTACACAGATTCTCCTCGGGGTCTAGTTTTGCAAGATACCTTTTTCGGTCCCAATCGAAAATCCAATAAGGCCAGAAGGTGGCCATCTTGGATTTCCCCATGAAACCTTGTTATCGCGATTTCTCAAAAACTACTGCATGGATCTTTCTCAAATTTGATACACAGGTTCGCCTTGGGGTCTAGTTGTGCAAGATGCCTTTTCTGGTCCGATTCGAAAATCCAATTTGGCCACCAAGCAGCCATCTTGGATTTCCTCAAGAAACTTTGTTATCGTCATTTCTCAGGAAGTACCTCATGGATCTTTCTCAAATATGGTACACATGTTCACCTTATGTTCTAGTTGTGCAAGATACCTTTTTCGGTTCAAATTGAAAATCCAATATGGCCACCAGGCGGCCATCTTAGATTTCCCCATGAAACTTTGTTATCGTGATTTTTCAGGAAGTACTGCCTGGATCTTTCTTAAATTTGGTAGACAGGTTGCCCTTGTGGTCCAGTTGTGCAACATACCTTTCTGGTCCGATTCCTAAATACAATATGTCCATCAGTCGGCCATCTTGGATTTCCCCATGAAACTTTGTTATTGCGATTTCTCAGGAACTACTGCATAGATCTTTGTCAAATTTGGTACACAGGTTCCCCTTGTCGCCTAGTTGTGCAAGATACCTTTTCTGGTCCGATTTGAAAATCCAATATCGCCACCAGGCGCCCATCTTGGATTTCCCAATGAAACTTTGTTATCGTGATTTCTCAAGAAGTACTGCATGGATCTTCCTCAAATTTGGTACACAGATTCCCCTTGTGGCCGAGTTGTGCAAGATACCAGATTCGAAAATCCAATATGGTTGCCAGGTGGCCATCTTGATTTTCCCCTTGAAACACTGTTATCTTGAATTCTCAGAAAATATTTCATGGATCTTTCTGAAATTTGGTACACAGGTGCCAAGATGGGGCCTAGTTGTGCAAGATAGCTTTATCGGTCCGATTCGAAAATCCAATTAATACGGTATTCCCGAGTTGTGACCTTGCATCACAAGAGTCGGTGGATCAAACGGTGGGGCATATTCTATATATTGACGATAGAGAATATCCATATCTTCACCTTCCATATCAAGGAGTTCAAATAATTCGGAATTAAAATGTATTTAGTCCATGCAGTTGCAAGTGATCTGCCCCACCCTTTCGTCTGCCGGCGGGTCAGCTACATGAGGGACGTCACTCTTGTGACACAATGTCACAAATCGACAACTGTAAACTACTGCATGTTTCGATCCATGGGAAATAATCAAGATTCAGACACTTTCAAATTCGAAGTTTCAACATTACTGCGCGGACCGGATGCCTTCAGTATTAAGTATTGTACCATCTTACTATTTTCGAGCATGGTATCTTAAAAGAGATATCTCAAACTAGTCCAATAAACAGAACAGAATTAGCATTCGTTCCAAATTATAAATTCTTAAGTATGCCAAAGTGTCAAAGAGATTTTTCTTCGCTTCCAGTACCAAATGATGACACGTGCAAAAAAATAAATAAAATAAAAATACTACAAAATGAAGACGAAGGATCCTCCGTACATGTACATTCACTTTTCAGGCTAACTTTGCTCATTTCTCTTGTACTATAACAACCGACATAAGTTCAGTTTCTAGAAATCTTGAAACTTCTGAAACTTAGAAAGATTATATCTTGGTGTTTTCCAGTGTCCATTTTTCGATCTTTTTCGCTCAGACTCGAAATTCTGTAAACAAAATTACAAAGCACTTGCTTGTTCCTAGTAACAATGGACAAAAAGATCCTCTTGTCATTAGCTTACAATTATCGGACAATGGTGGGAGCCAAGATCCTTCAGGATCTCTCGTTTTTAAACATCCTGACATTACATTAGTTAAAATAGAAATACCATATCACATATACATATATCAAATTGGCCAGGTTATGTTGCCAAGATTATCCTCGAAGCTATTAGGGTTAGCAATTATTCGTGATCCGTGATAGGTTAGGCATATTCTTTGTGGACGCGATGGGTTGTTTTCCATGCATGTCAGTTGACTGTGCCACTATTGCTTCTTCGTTGAAGGAATGTTATGCTGATTTCCATTATCAGATTCATATTTATCAGTTTAGCACTCCGGAAATGCTCATATCAGTAATCCATGTTATATTTGTCGACCACAATTTCTCTAACGATCGAACTTAGTTGCATGGTAGAGATGGATATTCATAATGTTGTGGGCAAAGTGTCACAGTTTGAAGCATTGCATAGGGATGAGGCTGGTTCTTGCGTTGCCTATCCTGCCAGCCGAGTCGCCAAAAGTGTGATTGAAATCAAATGTTCCAGTACCAGCATACAAAACTGCAGGTTGAGTTCTGGTGTTTCCATCATTTGTATGGCTGATTCGGGTATGGAATTTCAACGACAAACTGAATCTATGAATATTGCAATCGAATATATCAAATACAGGCATGACTACATATTTCAATAGCTTGTCAATGAGCATTGTGTCATCCTCAAATCACAATGCTAGTTTCAAGTAATGGCGAAAGAACACAAAGAAAAAAGGCGACGGTGGTGCCGTTGGCCTTAGAGAAAGTCATGTTGCCCTTACAGGAAGTCATGTTGCCCTTACATGAAGTCCTGCTGCCCTTTTGCTCTGGGTAGCTTGCCGCTGGTCAAGAAGACTCACATAATTTAAGGACCGGC
The DNA here is from genome assembly GCA_036873755.1 of Hanleya hanleyi. Classification (NCBI taxonomy): domain Eukaryota; kingdom Metazoa; phylum Mollusca; class Polyplacophora; order Lepidopleurida; family Hanleyidae; genus Hanleya; species Hanleya hanleyi. The sequence continues at coordinate 6,730 of JAVTVY010050292.1, forward strand.
CATGCCACCCCACCCCATCCAAATGTTTGCGAAAAACAAATGTCGTGAATTGACTTTGATGATAATAGGTTGGATAAGGCTCGATTTTTTCTCAGTAATCTTAGTGCCTCTGCCTCTTAACATCTTTAGTGGACTCATGAATTGTAAAATGTGGCCTCTCACTTAATGCGCAGGGAAGCATTATATACGTTTTGACAAAATTCGCATTGCTTTGTATGTCCTGAGCAAAAGTGACACAGGACCTTTACAGTGTGTCTTATAGTCCTTATTTTATCTTTGTTGGTGGAAATATATGTGTTGAATCCAGGAATCAATGGCAGTACATTCGTAAAAAAAAATCACTACTGCAGAAATTTCAAACCGAGAAGAATACTTGCAGCTTCCCCAAACAGATATTTTCTGAACTATTTATCGCTTGCTTATTCTGGAGCACACACATCTGTCAAAACCACAACTCTTATTCCCAAAGCTTTGTCCTGACAACCTGCTCCTGGTTGGAAACTCGTGTTGAACCAGACAGCTCCCGAACAGCTATAGGCTCCTGCATCATGACGATCATTGGCTAGTATACATGTACACCCAGGATCAACCATAAGCACACGGAGTAGATGAAAAGGGGATTTCAAGTAGTGTTCAATATTAAAATTATTTGCTTTTTGGATTCTTCGAGCAATATTGGAAACCCTTTCCTGGAGTCAGTGAAGATTCGCTGGACAGCAAGAAGACCATAAACGCTTATGTTGCCAAAATAGTTCATGAAAACGGAACCTTTGTCAGAATCAATCTCAAATGTTCCAAAAGAAACATATCTAGAGAAATTCCATGTATGACTTCATCACTCAACACTCAAAAAGGCCAAGCTGCCGCGAAGTGTCGGAGTCCAAGCTCCAAACGACCTGACTGAAGAATGCATTTTCTCTTCGCGCTTGAATTGTATGATTGTATTAATTTGGTGCTATTAATGCTGTTATATGAATTATGGGCGCAGAAATTCTATTATTGACGAGGGATGGATATTGAGTGACGAACTAGATGCTAGGTTTGTCAACAACTCATCAACAAGCTTGGTATTTCTTTGCGATGGTAGGAATGAATCCGGGTGTTTGTTGAAAAATCATCCAGTAAAGTTTAACTGTCTCGAGTGAATTCTCACAAAGATGGGAGTCATTGTGACATATCCGCCGTACAGACCCGCCGCATTTGGGGTTAACTTTTTCTCCGTAGTTCGAGAGGGGCTTCCCCAACAAAACACGAAAATTTAAGGCAGCCATTTCGACTCCTCAGAAATTATCATATTCTAATTCGAACAGAAGATCCATATTGGGGAAACTATACATGCAACAAACTTAATTTATTCGAATTATGCGCGGCTCTCTGCATCTGTCAATGAGCTTATTCTCCAGCTTCACTAACTTCATATATTGCAAGCATCACCAATGTGAATACACGATGCCACATGTCAATATGTGACCTATTCCAGATATCAGCTATGTGGATGATTTGCAGAGATATGTAAATGGTGGGTAAAGTTGATGTTTGTCCGAAAAGCAACCATATCAGTCGACAGAAAAACTTCTCTTGGCACCTCACTTTCAGACTTTACAATACGTATGATTCTAGGATGTAGCTTTTCTTGTGGATACTTAACCACACTTGTCACGTGTGTACAAGAAACCAGTGTTCAAAGACATCAAACACTATTTTAGGCCACCCAGAAGAAGAAGTTGTGCGTCTGTTCACGTAAATCACATAACAATGAAAATAAGCGATTCTCGGCAGCCATTTTGAAAAGAAAACGGCCGCCATCTCGAAATCCATCAGTTATGATGCAATAAAACTGTATTAATCAACTTCCTTGAGTAAGCAAATGTGAGTATGACCGTTTAAATTGACCTCCTATGTGTCTCAGAAGGGCAGAAATGCGACTTTGCGGTTTTTTGATGGCGGCCATATTGAAATCCAAGATGGCGGCCAAATACGGATTTTCAAGCCGGACTCCCCCTCCAAAAATGAATCATATGTGTTTATCTATCATGCTGCCAAATTGCTATCTTTTATCACAAAGTGCACAACCAGTTCACATATCTGCCGGACTATAAGTCGTATTAAGGGTTGTCCGTCACCTGGGAATAGTTGTCCAGTATCAGGCCTCAGCATGTAAAGCGGTTCAATAAGGCAATGATAGTATGCGTAGCCGATAAATGGATTGTTTTAACCCTAACAGTTCTGGGTGATTTGGAGGTTGTCCCCGCCTGAGGATGGAGGGTGGGGAAATTTCAACGCCCCATCTATTTTCGTTATATCTTGGCTAGAGGGCTGAAACTATTTTATAGTTTATTTGAAAATATTTGAGTCAAACTCTATGATGAAATGCTAAACAATTCAAGTAATGGTCGCCATCATGACGTCACAGTGACGTCATCTTTTCGGAAGTCATTTTTCGCTTCTTTTTTTGGACTGATTTTTTTAATTTTCCGATATTTTATATCAAAAACTAATTCATATGATAGAGAATAATTAGTTTTGGCAAAATAAATTACTTTTATGCTCTTTTAGGAATACGAAAAAAATGAACGGAAATGACCGAAAGCACAATTTTATGGGGATATAGCTCTCTTCTTCTCTTCGTACTCACCCGTATAAATAGTTTTAATACCCCGTATGCTTAGGAGATGAAAGCACGTACACTATATATGAAACAGTCTCTTTGATTACGTCACAATGACGTAATCAAATTCACATTCAAATTCACAAATTCGCATCTGAATTTTTGGGCCGAATTTTCCAATCAGATTTTTCCAATTTGAGTTCATGCAATTTTCCCGCAAAAATTATTGTGTCGTGATGCCATGCGGTGGGGTTAACCCTGCAAGGCCGTTTTTTTGGGGGGGGGGAATCGGGGCCTTCGTACCAAACTTTCTATTCTCTATCCGGAACGATAAATACTTGAGAGCTGACACTCCGTAGCTTTGTAGCTTATCATATTGGGGTCTTTTTGAGTCTATGTGCAGAGAATAATGGTTAAATTCAAAATGGAAGCCATGTGGGTTTTCTTAAAAACGTTTGCTTTACTGCATGGAAAAGTGGACTGAAACTATTTGATTTACTAATTTATCATGCAGTGTTTGCGAAGAAATGAAGCACAAAAACGCCTTTTTTAATAATGACGTCACTGTGACGTAAACTAAACAAATCATCGTTAATGATTTCGTTCTGAAAAGCTAAATATTTCTTGCAGAAATTGTTTCGCACAGGCTAGGAAGATATGATATAAGGGGGCGGGGGAGGGGGGGGGGGGGGCTGGGAGAAGACGGCCTTCCTACCCGGCACAGATTGACACCAAATGTTCAAGTGAATTGGTCATTACGGTTAATTAGCAGTTCTGATGTTTCAGTACGTAAAATTAACCTGTGAACAAGCAGATTCGGATTCAACACCCTCGGATTAACCTGAAACAAGCACATTGCAATACAAAATGCCGCAACTTCTGTACCTACAGTGTCTTTTTCAAAGTTAGAATTGTGTTAGTTTGCCTCCATCTTATAATGCAGGCCTACGTGGATTACTTTGATAGCGAAATATGTTGTTGTATATAAAGCGTACATCAGTTCAACAAAAACACTGTTGGCTGTGATAGGAAGAAACTGACGAATAATACGTCAAATATATTTGGAATACAGAACTTAGTAATAGGAACATTAAAATATATGTAACAAAAATTTTGCCTCAAAATATAATGTCCACCTGGCGTCATTAATCCACAAATGATCCGTGAAAAAATTAGCATGGAAAATATGATAATGTACCATAATAAAAAAAATAATGTGACGCGGATGGGATTCGAACCCACAACTTACTGGAACCCGCTCATCCATATTACCGCGCCTCTTTCCCCTGCACTACTTGGGACAGCTGCCGAGCCACTGAAAAGTTGTCACCTTTATACCGTGACCTAGTTTGTCTGATAATACGATGGACAGCACGTCATGGGGGACAACTAATATTGCCACTGTTGTAATAAGAGAGGTTGTCCACCATGAATAGTTGTGCAAATATAATATATAGTGCATTACAACATGTACAAGAGTAATATGTATCGAGTGGACAACTGGTACCTGAAACTGGGTGTCCCCCGGAGGGGTACACCCAGTTTCAGTCAGGACAACCACTGCCAGGTACAGGTTGTCCTTCGGACAACCAATACTGCGGGACAACCATTATTGCTACACCGGTATTATATACCAATTGTATACTAGCAGATTCACGTCAGAAAGTTGTAACCACGGTTGACCAGACAGTTAATCCTACATGCAAATTGACATTGCACTGGTGATAAAATTAGTACATTACGTCAGGTGTTATCAGATTGGAAGGTTAAAACACAGCTTCATTTATTGCGGGTCACCAAGTCAAAATACGAATCGCATATATGTACCGAACATGAAATAAAATCAACAGTGCAATACTATTTGCCGTAGAAAACAATCGTAGCAACAACCTTGCTATAAAGGTGTTATTCGGTATTCTATCAATACTTAAGTTTAAATACAGAGCGAAACCGTCTCTTCCATCGCATTCAGTAGAATACAACTAAATTAATATTATACTAGAGCAATCAAAAGTATGCATATACATATAGTTATTTAAACAGCGTCTCCTAACCTCATTGTATATATATATAGCTCAAATGACTGCCACGGTTCAGCAATTACATGTACATATAAATTTACATATAGGATATACCGAAGAAAGGTGTGGCGTCTTTCAGATATATGGAGGGCACCATATAAATTTGAACTGACAAGAACATGTGTGTTGTAAATGTCAGGGTTTCTTAACTCGGCCACGCGGGAGGGTAGATCACAGGGTAAAATCATTTTATTATATGAAAGTTCAGATTTTTCAGATTACAGGATACTCCATTCCCACCACAGTTAATATTCGTTTCAAAGTGTTATTTGATCTATGTTTCAACATTTTTTGGCTGTTTCCTCACCAACGTGTTCGTATTGTTTCAAAAAAAAAGAATACCTACAGTTTATGGGCTTTCCGTAGCATATCTCACCAACTGATCCTCTCGGTTTCCAGAACAACTGTGAGGCCATATACCTTTATCCTGGTCTGGCACTTAGTACTCTGTCGTAGCTGATGGGCCTAATCTGACAGTTTGCCCCTAATTGTAGGCATAGCATTTGGTGGTAAATCCGCCCTGAGCGTAATCTTCGTATGCTGGAAATTACTGGTAGACCCTGATATTAGATCCCGTTCTACTGTCGTACACAACGGTCGTACACAACAATGGTTGGCGGGGCCTCCCCTAAACCCTAGAGAAGGATGAGTTATGGATACTATACATTTGTATTACACCAAGACGAAAATTTATTTCAACAACACGGGTAACTTGCCGCGATAATCGTGCAGAGTGGAAAGAATGACATTGGGCAATATTGTTTCGTTAATTAACAAGGACAGTGGCATGGTTTCACGTTCTTGACGACGACGACGGAGGTGAGGAAACGTACACTGCGGATGAGGTGAGGGGCGCTGGAAGTTGTCAAAAAAGCCAGACATGACGACTTCATTGACGAGGCTGTCCCTGTTATATGCCGAAGGAGTGGTCCACGGGCGTCATACGTTGTCCACCCGATGCCGTATACGTGGGATAGCCCAAGTATTTCGTTCTTCCTTGGTGCTTGTACAGGATATTGCTGAGTACCTGACAAAGAATATTCAGATGAAATGAATTAGCGGTCATTGTGTAAAGCCACAAACCTGGGAGTAGTAAGGCTGTGTTGGAGTGTTATCTGATGGGATTTTTGTAGCGGAGACAATAATGGCGTGAATGGCGTAATTCCCCAAAGTGTAGATTGTTTTATCCCCACCCCCCTTGTGACCACCCATAATTCATATGCATAGCTTCAAACTAGTTTGGGCTATGGTTGGTGGACTGGTCTGTTTGAATATAACTGGGTGATCACCTGACCTCACATCAAAGAGTAATTGTTCTTTTGCTGCACGGTCTTCACTGACCTGATTCGTGTCCTGTCAGGTCGGTAAAATGTCGGGCCGTAAAAATGGAAGGCAAGGATACCGTGGTGTTGACATCGGGTTGTTGCTCGCCAATTTTTCGGTGAGTATTTATTGCTTGAATAAGTGTTTGGAAGAAATGTTGCAATTTGTCGAGTAGACACGTATTTACGGTACGCGAACCCCGTGAAGATTGTTGGGATCGCCCACGCTGTGCATGGGAATGTGGACAACAAAGGCCGTTTTGAAATGTCATTTTTTCTCACATTACCATCATTTTGATGACATGTAGAAACGATAGTCGATCGCGGACAGGATAGGGAATATTTGGGGAGGTTAAACGGTTGAATTTGTGAGGATTTTAGGAAAAGTTCATTCAGGACTCCATTTTTAGGTCAACTTCATTCTCGGGATATTATGGCTCGGATTCTTTACTACTCCCGATAAGTATTATTACCTGACACCTTGTCACTACTGGCCATGTCGTCCACGCTATTGCCCGGTCCACACACCACGGGATTTACAATGGGGTCACCTTGACCGGACTCTGTACTTCTATGAAAATAGCTTGGCATACCGGTACTTTGAGTAGGTTTTTCGTTTCTATTTCACGTCTTTTCAGTTGTCTTGGCACTGTTCTGTTTCGACATTTACCTTACAATTCATAGCAGGCACATTCAAAAATTATATATCGTTCAAAGCCAGGCTGTATTCCGACTACGCAAGGCAAACAGCTGGTGAGCTCAGGAGCTCGATGAAACGTGTGCGTACCGGGCTATAGCCATACCGGAAGCTGAACGAGTGAACATTTATGTAACGTGGTACTACCTAATCGTCGGTGATCGTTTGTAGCCCCGACGTCATCCACACGTCAAATGACATGGACGCCCCAAATGTATCGGTGGTCCGGCGTCGGGCCGTTTTCAGCTCCCGATGCCGCCCGTGCCTCTAGCGCCCGCTCTAATCCCCCAAGTGGAACGATAGCGTTTGCTGTGTGGGATACAGGTCTTCACGCCTTGTCAACGGAGGAACTGTTGGAAGTATCAGGCAACAAGTCCGTGCGTATTGCACTTCAAGAGTTATAACTTTTCCAAAAAGGAGCCAGCTCCGTCTGGTATCACCACATTTATTTTATGGCGAAAACTGGATGCCTCGAGTACTACAGTCGAATCGCTTTAGCGAAATTGACAACGCCCATTGAATATATGAAATCAACATGTAACCACGAACAGGCCGAGAGAACCATTTAACGGCTTAATAGTGCGGGAAAATTGTTTCTTAATATCTGTAAACGTATCGTATCTACATTCTTAACATTTTATAGGTAAAAACATATATTCTCTCAATAATACCTAAAAACAGTGATTAATGAATGCATACTTTTCGCAAAATTTGAATAAAGCGTAAGTTTTTAAAATTGCTAATTATTTTCTATTCCTTCTGGTATATTGTGATTGCTTCTAGTGTTTTTCTGTCACGTCATATCATCACCTGCTTTCATGTGCAAATTTCAAGTTAGAATTCCTAACAGCTTTCAAGTTATGGCGCTGAAGTCTGAAAAATTCGGTGACCATATCTCTAATTACAAGCGTCTAGTCCGTCATTCATAATCCAGCCGTCGTCCATTAGAGGATATCCGCGTCCATAATCCAAAGACCCAATCTAAAGCTCTAAAACCAAGGTCCAGGTCAGGTTGAAAATTCAGTGACGTCATACTTGTGTTATGAGGAACAAATGTTCTAAATCACAGAATCATGCAAGTTGTAGTTTTTGAGAAACACACATACAGCGCTTTTTACATTTTATGATATTGAAGGTCAAGGTCACTTCGGATCGATTTATGAGTAGCGCCAAAAGAAATTCAATATTGTACTCACCATTGTGTCATTGTTCTACAACTGTCAGTGTGTTAGTTTTTCAGTAAATGGATGCCGTATTGTCGATATTTGAATGCTTACCATTTCAAAGGTCAAGGCCGGGTTTTGACACAGCTGATGACCTTGTGACGTCATGTAGGTCACGTGATCTTATTTTCAGACTGATCGCATCAGGCTTTAAAAAGTTGACCACCAAACTTTGCAGTCAAATAGAGACGCTCCTGGAGGTCAAAAGTCAAATTTAAGGTCACATTCTTTCGGTCATTAAAGTTTTCTTTAGGAGCATTAATTCCGTAGCTTATTTTCTTATAAAATGACGGGTTTTGAAAAACATTAAAGGGATATAAGTACTTTTATTTGTTACGTGACAATGCAAAAATATAAGTACAGCATGACCATATGGAAGACTTGCAACCAGTAACTTACTTTCAGATATGTTTTTAGTTTTGAATGTACACCGAAGACCAGGAAAACAGCACCAGGGTGGATTCGAAAACTCGAAAACTCCATGTCTGACCTACTTATTTTGTTGGCCCATTTTGTTGGGTAAATCTTTAAACTTTTACATTCTAAATTTCAGCTGCATCGCCTTATGCGTTTGGTCAATATTCGCAAAATGTTGTTTTTCTTAGAAAAGCTCATAACTCGAAAGGTCAAGGTCAAAGTTGAATACCTGTACCAGAAACTTCAGCCTGGTATCTACAAATATGCCAAATATCTAAGCTGTATATCAAACCGTTTAGCCGCAATTTCAAAAGTGGAATAATACTAATAACTAGACATTGTTGGACAACGACACGGTCTTTCCATGACTTCCCCCAATCGTATCCTCTCGCTGTAGCGGGATGTAAACTAATGTAGAAGTAGAAAACACTGTAATAAAACGCCATTTAAGATATGTGAACATCAGGGATGGTACCTTGGTTATTTGTTTCAGTTACGTTGCATTTTTTACATAATTAAGGGCGGTTGCTTTGTTTTTAAATAGTGATAAAGGCATGCGGATATCTGTATATGCTAGACATACCTCGGAGTAATATTAACAATTCTGAGTGGCGTTACAACACGATACGGACCGGTTGGATCATATCATATATGTCAAACGTTGGTACCGTCCCATAGTTAGCTGATATTACACCTGTATGACTGTGTTGAGCCGTGCATATTTTCTTCAATACAGGGGCGCAGATATAACTATATAAACAATGCCTCTTTCTGTAGTTAATTCCGGCCACTTTATGAAGCTCGATAGTAGACGCTTACAATAGCATAAAAAACATCTGCCATATCACAGCAGTACATACACGTATTAGAATGGTCAGTAGTCCCATATGCTACATATATTGAGTGAAAACAAAAATTTCAAATGCTCAATTGGGTTGCGAGGGCCTTAGCTTGTAATATGAACTTTCTCCGTTTGTGATATTTTTTAGCAAGTGTTACGAATGTCAAACATTCATGTCATTCATTCTCAACCCACCGAATGTCTATTCTTTTTCATTGTATTCAAATGAATTAAAGGAAATCCGATATCGCCTATGTAACGCGACATCAAATGAATAGCCTACATATGATAATTGGAGCGGCACATCTGCGTTGAAAATTAAATTCATGTCGTGTTACATATCCTCTTGAGTCCCGGGACTAAATGAACACATAACAAAGTTCGTTTTTCATGTGTGCTTAGTTTTGGGGTCACAATGAATGAAAAATATCATGCGAAAGAGCCATGACCCCTTTCCCAAGCCATCGGCCCGCAGCCGTCAGTTATCCATACTGCGCACCAAGACACAGCCGGCCTGTCAGGCGAACGGCAAACAATGGTGACATACTGCGCACTCGTACACACTCAGACGTCGATATTTTTAGGCCAATCAAATACAATTATTTGTTGAACAAAAAATATGTGGTATTCACGTCTATCATATATTTGCTATTAACAAAAGTATTCTTGTAATATGCCACTATGTTCAAAACATAGTACAAAACAAAACAAATACGTAAGTGTTCGTAGCGGGTGAATATAGCTACGTACAGCAGTTAAAATATTGAAATACTCAAATGTGTATGTGTATCTGTATCTGATAATTCGCTCCAAAAATGTCGAAAAACAGAGACAATTGTCTATTATATATGCACGGACTTACTCCGTGTCCAAGTCTGTATCTGTTGTAACCTCCTCCGCAGCATCCTTGAAACGGGCGGAGTATTTGTCTCCGTCTGCCTGGTAATTCGTGTGTCTGGCGTATCCAAGGTACCAGAGAATGCTGGCAACATGGGCACAACACCCGACTGTCCGTGCTCCGGCCTTACAATCACAATACCAGCCAACTATAGGATCATCTTCCGACGACGCATACTTGATCCACAAGAAATACTGTTTGGATGAAGTATGACGCGATTGCATCCTGGCGCAGACAATGTCGTCGCAGGCGTCATGAACAGATACTTGTAAATTCCCTTCGGCGAGGTGTTGATCAACATACATCGGAGCTTGTTTCAGCTGATAGACACCAAATGTGAGACTTCGCAGATATTCCTCGGTTAACTTGGGAAACTCAGTTGTGCATCTGTTGTCCTCCAGTGGCAGCCAGGACTTCGACCTCTTTTTCAAAGACTTATCTTCGAGAATTTGGTTCTGTAGTGCATTCGGCTGTTTGGACATTTGCAACATCTTGGCAGCAATTGCACAATCTTCCGGCTTGATGGTTTGCAGTGGAGGCCTGAAGCGGTTGCAGATAGCGGCCACAATATTAATGTAATCCTTCAGGTTTGGAATATCACGGTTGCAAACAACATTCGCCAGATAATTGAACGTTTTCAGGCGTGCATTCACCGATTCCACTGCCCAGCGAATCTTGGTAACCAGCCGAGAAGCGTTTCCAGATTCGGTGTCGAACTGCTTCTGTGCTTTGCCAAGGAAGTTGGGCGATTCAGTGTTGAATCCTGCCTCTTGTAAGAAATCCAATCCATCACGGAATCCACGATCAAGGATAAGGATATCTTGCTTCTTGAACCACTTCATCATGTTTTCCTCGTTGCATCTCATCATATGTTGAACGATGGATGCATCGTTGTTACGACCGTCAGCAAAGTATGGGCCCAAAATGCTGATGATGTATCCATCTGTTGACGTTACAACCATTGGTTTGACGAGTGGACGATGCTTGTGCATGGAAAAGCATCTTCGTTGAAACTGGTACTTGCTACTCTTCTGTATGTAAATGTATGTTCCATCCAGAATTGCGATGATGGCACTTGAGATGAAATTGCTGAAGAGCTGAGTGGCAAAATATGTTGTGTGATGTTCCAGGATGTCGTCTCTGGAGATGTGATGGAATCCAAGGTATGAAGGTACAAAGTCACTGCACACTGCCCTCTTAGCTTGCTGGATGACTTTGGATACGCTTCTGGTACTCTTCATACCAAAAAGGGTTCCAAGCAATCTGCAAAACGTATAAGTATGAGATCTTATATTAATGTGCATATATGAATATTAGAAATCCAAAATGAAGAAAAACGGGCAACAAATATCAAGGAATAGGAGATTTTAGGCATTATTGCTCACCTATGGGAAAGTCCTGTGCGTAGCTTTACCAGAAGAAGTCCAAGCGCAGTTCGTACAGACCTCGTTGGCGACCTTTTAAGTGACACAATTGAGGAAACAAATATGTCAAACTGCTCTCTTGTAAGGCCGGTAAGATTGTTCATTTCCTCGTCTGTAAAATCTGATTCGTCGAAGTCCACTCGCCTATGCTGACTGGAAGAAGCTTTTTTCCGAAGATTTTCCAGTAGTAGGACCAACTCAGATGAGGTAATGATGGACGTGGTTTTACGCATTAGACTTTTGTCCAGGGTGCTGTTGGGTTTCAATCGCTTGCTCTCTAAATGTACAGCACAGCAACGTACACCTGCAGGTACTAGAATCCCTTGTGTAATAAACACATCCAGGCGGGCAGTTTCTGGCATAACAACAAACTTCCCTGATGATTTCCTACACACACAACATAACCGATGTGTTTTGCCCATAGAGCAAATGGGTAAAGTTATGACATCCTCGGATCTCTCAGTAGACCGATTTTCTGTCCGTTGGTCGACATCCTCCTCAGTAGCCTCTCCTCGGGATTTGTAAAACCGTTGCCTACATGCGTTGCACTGAACACCACCAATAGCTAAATGTGTTCCCTTGTTTCTGTAGTAGGTGTGTTGCTCAACAGTAACTTTCCTGGTTTGGCCTGATTTGGTCCGTTTTTTACACACTACGCAGTTAGGCGACATTTTTATCGTGCATACAGAAATATAACATCGGAACTGAATAGATATGTCACATCCTACAGTCCATTAACAGTTAATATACAACAATATAGGGAATGTTCAGTAATCTGTAATCTTTGTGCGCTCTGTGGTGATATATGAACCGGTAGGTTAGTAGTAGCGTTAATGCAAATTGAGTCGGTTTTCACCCGGATGTAGAGGTCATTTGTGGAGGAAATGTGGAGGAGAGGTCAAGTGCACTATAGTTCCGGCAGAATCATTTTGGGGCGGAAACGAGGCGGAGGGAATGTATTCATCCGCGGTGATGCGGTTTTGGCGGTGATGCAGTCGCGGAAAAAACCTTCCGCGGAGAAAAAGTAGTCCCTAGATAAAATGGTCCGATTGGGTCGAGTGAGGTATCAAAGTGAAGCATTCGTGAAGGGGCATCTGATGGGCTGGGTGTGGGGTTGAAATATCGGGATTCTGCGCATGCGCGGTGGCCAAAGGGTATGAAAATAGACGTTTTGGGATCTAGGGGAGCCCCTGATGGACCGATGGAGTCGAGTGAGGTATCAAAGTGAAGCATTCATGAAGGGGCATCTGACTGGACTAGCGGCTCGGGTGTTGTCACCATTCTGCGCATGCGCGGTGGCCAAAGGGTATGAAAATAGACGTTTTGGGATCTAGAGGAGCCCCTAATGGCCCAATGGGGTCATATGAGGTATCAATATGAAGCATTCATGAAGGGGCATCTGATGGGCTGGGTGTGGGGTTGAAATATCGGCATTCTGCGCATGCGCGGTGGCCAAAGGGTATGAAAATAGCCGTATTGGAGCTAGGGGAGCCCCTAGTGGACCGATGGGGTCGAGTGAGTTATCAAAGTGAAGCATTCGTGAAGGGGCATCTGATGGGCTGGGTGTGGGGTTGAAATATCAGCATTCTGCGCATGCGCGGTGGCCAAAGGGTATGAAAATAGACGTTTTGGAGTTAGGGGAGCCCCTAATGGTCCAATGGGGTCGAGTGAGGCATCAAAGTGAAGCATTCGTGAAGGGGCATCTGACTGGCCTAGCGGCTCGGGCGTTGTCACCATTCTGCGCATGCGCAGACAGGGAATTGTGGGAAAAGGGTATGGAAATAGACGTTTTGGGATCTAGAGGAGCCCCTAATGGTCCAATGGAGTGAGGTATCAAAGTGAAGCATTCGTGAAGGGGCATCTCGTGGGCTGGGTGTGGCTTGAAATATCAGCATTCTGCGCATGCGCGGTGGCCAAAGGGTATGAAAATAGCCGTTTTGGAGCTAGGGGAGCCACTAATGGTCCAATGGGGTCGAGTGAGGTATCAAAGTGAAGCATTCGTGAAGGGGCATCTGACTGGTATAGCGGTTCGGGCGTTGTCACCATTCTGCGCATGCGGAGACAGGGAATTGTGGGAAAAGGGTATGGAAATAGATGTTTTGGGATCTAGGGGAGCCCCTAATGGGCCGATGGAGTTGTATGAGGTATCAAAGTGAAGCATTCGTGAAGGGGCATCTGACTGGTCTGGCGGCTCGGGCGTTGTCACCATTCTGCGCATGCGCAGACAGGGAATTGTGGAGAAAGGGTATGGAAATAGACGTTTTGGGATCTAGAGGAGCCCCTAATGGGCCGATGAGGTCATATGAGGTATCAATGTGAAGGTTATGTGAAGGGGCATCAAGTCAATGGGGTGGGTGCATGTAAAAATTTTCCTGAAAAAAAAACGGAACACGGACTTTATCGAAAAATCCGGGAAATTGCTTGTATGGGGTATGAGGGGTATGTAGGTCGCCGGGCTTAACGGGGTTGCCTATCAATACAGTTATCTCCCCGTAGTTCCAGGGTGGGTGTATATAAAATTTTTCCTGAAAAAATACGGAACACGGACTTTATCCTAAATTACGGAAAATGCCTATATGGGTATAGGACCATCCTGGGAAACCTACTTCTCGACATTTGCGGTATAGGTTGTGGGGTCTCGTTTTCTTAGTCTAGTCAAGACAAACATGATAGGAAGTGTCGCGGAGCGAAACGGTGAAATTTTTGAAAAAGTACCATACAGCCCATATAGACCCATATAGTCCCATACTGGGGGTATAGGACCAATGTTTGTCCCACTGCGAAACATACTTCTAGACATTTGCGGTATAGGTTGTGGGGCCTCGTTTTCTTAGTCTCGTCAAGACAAACATGATAGGAAGTGTCGCGGAGCGAATCGTTGAAATTTTTGGAAAAGTACCATATAGCCCATATAGTCCCATACTAGGGGTATAGGACCGATGTTTGTCCCACTGGGAAACCTACTTCTATACAATTGCGGTGTGGTTGTTTGGATTTGTTTTCTTAGTCTCGTCATTTAGAACACGATAGGAAGTGTCCCGGAGCGAAACGGCGAAATTTTTGAAAAAAGTCACCGAGACCCATATAGACCCATATAGCCTAGGCCCATACTGGGGTATAGGACCAATGTTTTTCCCACTGGGAAAGCTACTTCTACACATTTGCGGTATGGTTGTTTGGATTTGTTTTCTTAGTCTCGTCATTTAGAACATGATAGGAAGTGTCCCGGAGCGAATCGGTGAAATTTTTGAAAAAAGTCACCGAGACTCGTATAGACCCATATAGTCCCATACTAGGGTATAGGACCGATGTTTGTCCCACGGGGAAAACTATTTCTACACATTTGCGGTATGGTTGTTTGGATTTGTTTTCTTAGTCTCGTCATTTAGAACATGATAGGAAGTGTCCCGGAGCGAAACGGTGAAATTTTTGGAAAAAATCACCGAGGCCTGGGTAGGCCCATAGGCCTATACTGCATGGCTATGGGAGTATAGGCCCATACGGGGTGGACGTGTTCGGGTCTAGGTGAGTCCCTAATGGTCCTATGGTGTCGTATGAGGTCTTATTTTGAAGCTCTCGTGGAGGAGCATCGGACTGGACTAATAGTCTGCGCATGCGCAGTCTGGCCCGTAGTATAGAAAGCAGGCATTTTGGGGGTATGTGGGTGTGTGTTTGGGGTAGAGATGCACCGCTATGGGTCCGAATGGGTCGTGGAAGGTGTCAAAGTGAAGCCTGTGTGGGGTAGATTCAGGATGGCGTGTTTTTAAATGCAAGTCGCGTCAATCTGCGCATGCGCAGTCTGGCCGTTGTAGAGAAAGCAGGCATATTGGGGGGTATGTGGGTGTGTGTTTGGGGTACAGATGGACCGCTATGGGTCCGAATGGGTCGTGGAAGGTATCAAAGTGAAGCTTGTGTGGGTTAAAGTCAGAATGGTGTGTTTTTAAGTGCAAGTCGCGTTAATCTGCGCATGCGCAGTTGGTTGTAGTAAGTAAAGTGGCCATTTTGGGGCAGTACATGAAGGTATTTGGGGTCGAGATGGGCTATTCACGGTTCGAATGCGTCCTGGAAGGTGTCCTCTTGTAGCTCTCGGGGTGTAGACCCCGATTTGAGGGCTGTTCACGTCACCTGTGACGTCATCAGTACGAGTAGTAAGTAAAGTGGGCATTTTGGGGCAGTGAAAGGAAGGTATTTGGTGTAGAGATGGACCATCCTTGGTCCGAATGCGGCCTGGGAGGTGTCATTTTATTGCTCTCGGGTTGTAGACCCCGATTTGGGGGCTGTTCACAGCATCTGTGACGTCATTGGTGACGTCATCAGTACGAGTAGTAGCGAAAGTGTACGTTTTGGAGGCACTGAAGGATAATATTTGGGGTAGAGCGGGACCATATTTGGTCCGAATGCGTCATGTTGTAGCTCTCGGGGTGTACACCCCGATTTGAGGCATGTCCGCAGCATCTGTGACGTCATCGGTGACGTCATCAGTACGAGTAGAAGCGAAAGCGGGTATTTTGGGGCAGTGAAGGAAAGTATTTGGTGTAGAGATGCACCATCCTTGGTCCGAATGCGTCGTGTGCGGTGTCATCTTGTAGCAACGCCCGCCAACACCAAGCTCAATGCTTCAACGCCCTGGTGAAATAGCTCAGAAGCTCTGATTTTCTAGATATTCCATGGAATGGTCACTCATTCTTCGAAATGCAGTGACGTCCGTCGTTACGCCTTAACAGACCGGAGACAGTACAACAACAACAACAAGGATGAGACATGAGAGAACAACAACAAGAAGTTTTTTCATATAGTTTATTCTCCCCAATGTTACATCATACCCACGCTGGGGGAGCCGCGTTGGGTATATTTACAATTCAAGAAGACTCTTGTCCAATCAGAGGCCACCATTTGCATCTGTCATATTCGTTCCTGTCCGTTAGATGTATTCTTGTACAATCAGAAGTCTCCATTTCAGAAGGTTCCATCTTCGGCCATGTTCGCTTTGAACCGTTTATTCTAATCATCGTCGGGCAGCCCAGGATACCGTTGAGACAACATATCCTCAGATAGTTGTTTGTGCATTCTGAGTATCTATCAGTGCATGAGTGAATTCATTCACCCGATGGGAATATTCCGTAGTTTGGTCACGAAGAACGTAACATTGGTCACACTCTCCACTGTCCACTTGGTGTTGGGACGTTGTTGTTGGGCCCATTCCAAGGGATCCACGGTGTCCAGTTTCTCCAGCATCGTCTCTAGCGACACTCGGTTAATGATGGTAAACGGTTGGTCAAATACCTGAATGTTACTGCTCGGGTAAAAGTATCGGACTTGGACTGTCTCCTTATGCTGCAGCACATAACCAAACGCCAGATTCAATCTGAAGGCCGTAGTTTGATCTTTGAAGATGGCTTCCACGTAGCTACGTAGACGGGCGAGGTCGGTCAGTCGGAAATTGTAAATATCTTGAATAGGGCGATGACCGTTGAAACAGTGCCGTATCATGGATCAATGGCGCCGATAGATGTCACTCACTGGATGGGCGTCCTGTAAGAGATCGCTAGGAACATTTATGGGCTCGTCCAGAAAATGTTCGATGTTGTCAGGCGTATGACTCGAAACCGTAACGGTGTGGTCCGGCTGGATATCCAGGCTCTTCTGAACTGTGGGTATAGGCGGGCTCTCCTTCATCGCATCACCAGTGGCATTCATCTCCCCGGGCTCATCTTCACTAGGTCTGACCTTCCGCGGCTCCTCTTCGGTAGGAAGTTGTCGCTCATGCCATGGTACCGGGGCATGAATCAACCGT
>JAVTVY010050293.1:0-23687 GCA_036873755.1 Hanleya hanleyi
ACCTGACTGGTATTGGTCTTGGATAACTCTACCCAACTTTGAATAAAATAATCCAATAAGAGACTCTTTAATTCCTATTACAAGTCATTCAAATCGTCATCCCCTTAAACAACCTACCAAAAACGTTTACATGCAAGTCACCTGTAGAATCCAGATCCCAATTTATATTCAAATACTCAAAGCCCCAAACAAAGCTTGCCAGTCAAGAACTTATTGTAAAAATATGTGCTATATTGTTTTAAAATGTGCTATAATAGCAGTATAATACTGCTATATACTGTGTATACATATCAGCCATTCCACGGTGACTCGCGTGACATACTCACTCAGTTATTTGGTTCAGAATTATTTAATACTCACTTGTTTGGGTTACTGTGTTAATTCTATGTCAACTTTAAGTAAGAGACTTACAACACAGGGAACAAAGGTAATAATGCTGATCAAGAAAGTACTGAAATAATGAAGCAAAGTGCGTGACTCGCGTGACAGGCATGAAGACACTCGTCTCACCCGTTCATACAAACGCTAAGATTTGTGGCCCATTTTATGACTAAGTCATTCATGGAGTACAGGTAACACTGGAGGTGTATATCCAGAACATCAACTGAGGTGCCCAAGAAATTTGAAGTGTATCTCTTTATTTTGGTGCACATGGAATGATGTGACTCGCGTGACACAAAACTTGTGACTCGCGTGACATTAACTCTGATCTGAAAAGGAAACGCGCAAACTGCTTTCAATAATGAAACAAATGTTATAATATTCAAAGTAAATTGGCATATTTGTGTTCACATGTAATGTTTTAATATTCCTATGGCTTCATCAGATTCAATTTCTCTGTTACTTGGTCACATCGTCATACATGTTCAAATACACGAGCAAGCTAGTACAGAACATAGTTCTTTCAGTCCAGCTGAGGTTCACTTTTCAGTTGGGTCACTGCTTCAGCAACATGAGGTGAAGGAAAGTAATTAGATGAATCAGAGTAAGTTTTGTCCAAAACAGAACACAAAACTAGGCAATGCATAATCAAGTAAGTTTTGTCCAAAACAACACAAAACTAGTCAATACATAATCGCAATAAGGATTTCTCTTAACAAAACTAGGCCATTATATTTCAATTGTTTCAGTTAGTGTGTTAATTCTATATCAACCTTAAGCAAGAGACTTACAACACAGGGAACAAAGGTAATAATGCTGATCAAGAAAGTACTGAAATAATGAAGCAAAGTGCGTGACTCGCATGACAGGCACGAAGACACACGTCCCACCGGTGCATACATACGCTAAGATTTGTGGCCCAATTGATGACTAAGTCATTCATGGAGTAAAGGTAACACTGGAAGGGTATATCTAAAACATCCACTGAGGTGCTCAAGAAATTTGAAGTTTATCTCTTTATTTTGGTGCACATGGAATGATGTTACTCGTGTGACACAAAACTTGTGACTCGTGTGACATTAACTCTGATCTGGAAAGGAAACAGCAAACTGCTTTCAATAATGAAACAAATGTATATGGGAATACCTCCCACATGACTTTTAATTCTTATAACTTAATTGAAGTCCACTCAGTCCCATCAAACAGTCTCAGAGAACCCATCACTTGAAATAAATAGTGTCTGTGCCAGGCGCACTCAATGCTGCATCTCTTGCTTTTTGGAGAGCTGTCATCGGTGAACGAAAGCTGCGCTCTGTTATTCGCTAAGTTTGGTTGAGGCATCTCACATAAGATGTCATCAACTGGTTGCCTCTAACACTCAGTATGAAGAAGCAATGGGTATGTGACTCGTGTGACAAAGATGACGTGACTCGCGTGACACAAAGTTAGGAAACATTGCATTAATTCAAACTAGCAAAGGAAATTTTCTTTGCTGGAATCTTAGACATATGCTGCAGTACATGTCTTTGATATATGGTTAAAAGTTCCAACTTCTGTTTACTGGTGGGTAAGAAATAAAATACTTACATTTGTGACTCGCGTGACACCAAATAATAAGGAGAATTACAAACATCAGAGACTGAAATCGCAATATATATCTGGTCTGTTCTGTGGCTGCAGCAACACTGCTTCTACTGACCTATCACACAACAGGAGTCAGCTGTCTGATCTAGAAAGCATTGGAAATTTTCACTGTTTTGCAGTAGATATGCACTGATGTCCGGAGTCTGTACTCCGTGATACCTACTTCCCCTGGGGGCCAAGACAAGGGTACTTGGTGCCCAACACTCAAATGCTTTATATATTTTTAAACTTAGAATATTGGTGACTCTAAAAATATAGAATGACAGCCTGGATGATACATTTGAAAAAATGAGCTTGATGTGCACTTAGTGTGGAATGGCTGATATGTATAATATCTTATCGCTATTTGGCTCATTTATCATAAAACATGTGGAAATCCTTATATCCTTTTTATAGAAAATTAAAAAAATATTTTAAACAATTGTGTTTTTCCCAAATTATTTAAAAACTATGTTCAAAATAACCTAAAAATATAGGGTGGGGGAAATGTCCACTGGGGGAAATGCCCACTGGGGGAAATGTCCACTGGGGGAAATGCCCTGGATTCGTCAGAGCTAGGCAGCTAGTTCAACAAGCTGAACCTAGTTGACATTTAATTTTGTGATATTGATTATGTAGGTATATCAATATCACAAAATTAAATGTCAGTAGGGTTCAGCTTGTTCAGCTTGTTGAACTACTAGGCAGCCTGCCACTCATTTACATTTCAAAAGACACGTTTCCTTAATAGACTGCACTCACTGGCTTGACTTTGGTTTAAAATGCCTATCTGACATGTCAGGCCCGTAGCCAAGGGGGGTTTTCTGGGTTCGAGCGAACCCCCCTTTTGGAAATATTATACTTTTCTCATATAAATGCCCTTTTCAAACACTGAAGCGAACCCCCTATTTACCCCTTTTCCCATACAGCTAACCCCATGATGTGCCCTTTTGGAGTGAAGGCGAACCACCCCTCAGTAAATCCTGGCTACGGCCCTGCATGTATAATGAATATTCAACCCCAAAATATCAAAATACTTTTGGAGAATTCAAAAACAAATTTTCAATATATTTTTCATTAAACTGTAAATGTTAAATAATTTGATTAGTTAATATATATAAAAAGGTGTTGCTTTCTTATATCTCTTCGACATGGGGGAAGCATTTCTTGGAAATATGTTTAAATATTGCTGTGCACATGGGAGCTCAAGCTTGTATCTCTTATAATTTGAGTGCCTAGAGTCTAAATGGGTGCCAACACAAAGGCCTTAATGACTTTGCCATATTATCAATGACAGTGCAATTTCAAGATAAGACAGCCTTTGAGAAGACCATTTATGGCTCCTTTACTTATGTTTGAACTCATATTATTTACCCGTATCTTGTGAAAGGCAGCACACACACGCGTTTTAGCAGGTTACGATCAAGCACGTGGCTGCAAACAATCCAAACATGTGCTACTGCAATTTGACCTTGACCCGACCTTTCGAGATAAACCGGAAGTCAGATCGGCAAGAGAACTGTGCATTTATTTCCTTATAGAAGCAAATACGTGCGAGTCATTTCTTGCAAAATAAACACAGAGACACGGTATTCACGCCGTACCAACTACAAATCGATGCAATCGCTGCATCGTCGGAAAGCCAGAAAAATGTTTTTAAGGTTAACGGGTGCAAGGTCAACGCACCTGCGCGTTTACTTCAACATCTGTCACTTCCGGGCTGGCATCAGTCGTCGAGAAAAGTGGAGAGAAGATAAATTTTATGAAGAACTACATTTAGGCAGTTGACACAGACATGGATAAACCGAAACCAGGGGGAATATTTGGGGGCGGTTACTCTCCATATTCCTCCAATGATCCGAGCATGCAGGTCCCAGGTAAATGTTTGTTGTTGATCATTTTCGATGATGTGCTACTGCGCACATGGCCGATAATGCTTCTGTCAAAAAGTATCCAGCTCATCTGATGCAAGAAATGAGATGCTGAAATTAAAATCCAATTTTCATACTATAATTTCCATTTTAAATGATAATAGGTGTTCTTTCTTCAGTGTCGGATGTATGTTGTGAGAACAACTCCTGAATATTTATCGTTGAACATACATGCTGATGATGGAGGCTCCTTGATCCTTGATCCATGTGCCAGTGGCACGCAAAACTCTAAGGAATAACTCTACTTCTCACTGGTACTTAACACAAAGTAAACACACTATGTACTGAGGTATGTGATGGTTTCGGATCGGATCACAGGCTCTCACACTTTGGGGGCTCCTCGATCTTAAAGAGTCCAGTTGTGTGGAGGAATAGGCAGAGTAATGTGGCAGTCGTCGTTCGGTATTCTGCTGGCTCATCAGTGTCATTGCCGAGCAGTGAAGAGCAGTGTAATGATGATTGGCCGGTCGCTGTAAAAAGTCTAACTCGGAGAAGTTCCCTCTCTGCATCATATTTAGGGCAGCGGATCAGGACATGTTCTGTGGTCTCAGCCTCACCACAGCTGCAGAGGGGAGATCCATTTGCTTCAAAATTGGAGCGGTAAGCTTTTAGACAAGAGTAGCCTGTACGGAGCTGAGTAAGGGCTACAGACCATTCTCTGGATGGAACGTCAAATACTGGTTTGAGCTGGATAGTGGGCTTGTACTGGTAGAGATGTCTTCCCCGGTCCGACATGTCCCAACGTCTCTGCCATTTTTTCTGAGATAGGTGTCGGCCTGCCTGTTTTACTTCTTGCGATGTAGTGATGTTGTTTTCCAGGGGAAGTGTTCTAGCCTCGTTTGCTGCTTCCTTGGCCAATTGGTCGGCAACTTCATTTCCAGCTATATTCGCATGTCCAGGGGCCCAGATGAATTCAATTTTCATTCCCTGCTCTTCTAACTGGTGGATGGACTGAATTATAGCCTGAATTAGGCGATGGTGGCTATTTGGCTCCCAGTTCAAGGTAAGTACTCCAACTGCACACTGACTGTCGGAGAGGATGTACAGTGGAGCAGAGTGAGGAATGGTAGTTTTTGATGCGGCCCTGATGTAGTTGAGCACCTGTTGGATGGCATCCAGTTCAGCCAGCATGATTGATCCCCTTGGAGCTACTGCATGGGTAACCCTGACTTCACGTCGAGTATTGGGAAGAAGAATCAGGGCTCCGGACCCACATGGTCCCGGGTTTTTTAGACAGGAACCATCTGTAAAGGCGATGACGGCATCAAGTGGCATCTTCAGCTGTTCTGCTTCAATGAAGGCCTGCGCTTGGATTTCTTGGTTTCTTGTACGGGATTTGGATGAACCGAATCTGAGCCAGTGCTGTGGTTTTTCCTTCGGATGGGAGATATATCTATATTTTAGCAGGGAGGGTGATTCTGCTAGCCTGATGTTGATTCCTGTATGTTGACGGATATCAGTCATGAGTGACAGCATATTCCCGAACGGGGAAGGGTAGCGTTCGTAACTACCTTGCGTTTCCCAGAGCATCCACTGTTTCCGTAATGGTTCAGTGTCCTTCATAGCCTGTATTCTGTGACACATTCTGATGGTTGCCTCATCCCAGCGGAGGTCGAGTGGGAGTATTCCTGCCTCCACTTCCATTGCTTCTCTCCCGGATGTGGCTGGAAGTCCCAGGCAGATCGCCAGCCCCTTCTTCTGTACACTGTAGAGCTTGGTCTTGTTCGCTTCCTTCATGGAGGACCAAGCAGGTGAGGCGTACTCCAGATGGGACCTTACCAGACTTTTGTACAGTTGGAGGTAGTTCATTGTGGGGATTGGCTTGAGACTCTTAATGTACCGAAGCATCTGCAAGGAGCGACAGGCTTTTCTTTCCATATTGGAAGTGTTCTGTTCAAAGGACAGCTGTTGGTCTAGAGTGACTCCAAGCAGTTTAGGGGTGCTATTTCTCTTTAGAGGGAGACCGTCGACCTCGACAACCAGGTTATTTATAAGTTGTTCATCTCCTTTTCGTCTACAGAAAACGCTCACTTCGGTCTTGGGGAGGCTCATGTTTATTCGCCAGGACTTGCACCAATGTCTGACCATTGACATATCATTGCTGATTATTCGCCCAAGAGCTGGCAAATCCTGTCCAGTTGCATGTAGGGTTCCGTCGTCTGCAAACTTTGTTTTTTCACCACTGGTTCCATCAAAGATGTCGCTGACGAAGAGGTTGAAGAGTGGCGGGGCTGCCACCGAACCTTGCGGGAGACCGAGTGTGGTGAGAAACTTAGGTCCTATTTCGTTGCCATGGATCCCGCTGGCTGTCCGGTCTGATAGGAAATTGTCAATCCACCTCCAGGTTCTGTCTCTGATCCCCAGTCGATGGAGTTTTACCATAAGGCCTTCACGCCACACACTATCGTACGCTTTCTCCAAGTCAATCATGCAGGCTACTGTATATCCGTTGTTATTAAAGCCGGACATCACTGCCTGAGCAACCTGGAGGATGGACATAGTGGTTGAATGCCCCTTCCTGAAGCCTTGCTGTTCTCGGTCAATGATATTGTCAAAGGCTTCAGAAAATCCTGAAAATTGGAATTTTATATTTTGTAGTCCACTTAAAATTTTTTCAATAGTGTTTTTTTTTTTTACAAAGGTCTGATCCAGTGAACTCATACCCACTTCAGATACGGACAACAAAAATGCGTGAATGGACGGCATCAATTTTGTTTATGATTCTTTATCATCCTAGCATTTCCTGTTCATTTGAAATTGTTCCAATAATGTTTTTTTTTTAACGGAGTTACGATCAAGTGAAGTGTTTATGATTCCTTATCATCTCGGCATTTTCTGTCTACTTAAAATTGTTCCAATAATTTCCGATCCAGTGAACTCGTACCCACTTCAGAGAAGGGCGACCAAAATTTGTGAATTGCAAAGATACCTTGATACCTGGATCTTGAGCAGGTTGGGGAAAATACCTTGATCGGGATATTATACCCCGGTCACGGTATAGGCCTATACCTCGATTGGGGTATAGGGCTATGTCAACTTGAGTTTTTATATATTTTGACTTACGTTTTTATATATTTATAGCAAATGTGGACACCCAAACATACCCCAGACTGCATGAATCTTTCAACAGCATCAATGACTTCATTGTTCCATGATTTCCACAGCAACTTATTGCTTTGTTTTATGCGACTAATCATTCAAGTTAGCCATTTATTTCAAAAATGAAACGTGGCTTTAAATGACATATTCGGTGAAATTTATTCTGTAAATGAAATGGCATGTGATGGCATACTTCCATGTCGAGGTCATGTGCAAACTTCAGGATTCGAGGGGCAATGCCAAGTTAATAAATCAAGTTTAATTGACAGATACATAATCTAATCTATGTGCAAAACATACCTCTGCTCTGGGTATTCTGACCTTGTCATGTGTGTGCATGCTAGGAGATTGTGCATTGCATCGGACAATTTAATCTAATTTATTCAAAGAAGAAATCTTTGAAGCAGCATGGAACCAGACACTCTCCATTCACCCTATAAAACACTGAGGAAAGCGCACAAGACACAGATAGGACGCTTACATGGTGCAATAAAGACAAGTGATATAACAGTGCTAGACATCACATTATCAAGTTCATGTTGCTTCTCAGCAAAATGCATTGAAGCAACAGGAACCTTGTCAGGCGATCACATTTCGACTGTATAGCATTGTCGCTGAACGCAAATCAAAGCTCCATGTTCTAATTAATTGTTCTAGATATGCTAAAGGTGCATATTGTAATGACAGCCTTTCTGTTATTCCAGATTAGTTTGCGAATAAAACAATGTACCTGCTGTTCGACACTCACTAGCCTCTCCCCCTTACATCGCTGTACTGTTTAGAAGGTCCCCTTTTCAAATCGAGACTTGACCAATCGAAACATCAGTTTCGCCAGTAGACTGTTTCATCTACCTCCGGAGACCACATTCAACTGCAGTCAATGTCAGTGGTGTATTGGACCCCTGTTATGAGGATGACATTTCTCTGGACATGTAGGCATGACGTGACTGAGAGCTTAGTTCATGGGCTGGATGATGTTGAGCTCTATTCATTTAGAACTTGATTGTTCTGATCAAAATAAAATTAAAAAATCGACACATGTTCCAACTTTTTTTCATTTCAGTTACTTCCAGCCGGTCATCAATTATGTCCCCTTACCGCAACTTTGATCCAGCATACTTATCACCTGTAAGTTGTGACAATACAGTGGCATACCAAAAGTAAACTACCCATCTTTTCGAACTCTGTTCATTTCAGCCCTCTGTTATTTTACTAGACAATAATCATATGCCAGAGTTTCAGTCCTGGGTTTATAATTCCACACCAAATCAACCGAACATCGGAGATCGTCACCGATTTTCTTGAAATTTGGCAAGGTGGTTAGGATATATTACAAACACTTGGATCCCAAATTATTCATATCTAGGAGAATAATTTTGTGAAGTATAGGTCATCAAAATTTAACCCAAAGTTCATCACCTGCCACTTTTAACCAGTCATTATTAACTATTGCCATATTTCGTCTGTCGTGGAATACTTTTTCATATTTTTGACCATTGACCGTGACCTTTGAAAATATATACTCTCAAATTAATTCATGGAATTTAGGTCACGGGTATCCTGCTATGCAAACAATTCCTGAGAATTTTGAGATGGGCGCCCCATGGGTTCTCACGTTTGCAAGATATTTTCTCAGTATGGCAGGGATGACAGACCGGGAAGATATGAGGAGTCCAGACAGTGTGTACATATTCGTTGCATGTCTGGCCAAATCCTGCCAGATTAATCTAATTTCCAGTTTATTGAGCTCTTACTCGAGAACACAGAGGGTGCAAATTCCAAATTTTCCAGAAATTGACCTAAACTTCGCGACTTATGTCCTAGTTATGGAGATATGACCAGTTGAAAATGACAAATTTGGAATGCAAAGAGTTTTCGTATAGCCTAGCCTCCATGACAGATTTCAAGAAAATTCAGTGACGACCATGTCCAATATTTAGTTGATTTGGTGTGGAATGACCCTTCTTATCATTTTGTCTGTAGCCCTCCCAGACTGGTGGTTCCCAGATCCAATTCAGCTGCAGGAACCAGTTTATCAGTACAGATAATTTGTTTGGCATTTGTTTTGTGGAATAATTATGCCAACAGTATTGAAGAGTGCGAAACAATGTCAACAGGCTTATTTTAAAAAAAAGTAATTTGTTTGAATGAATACATATGTCTAAATATTTATGTATATAAGTGTATAAATATGAATCATTCCATAAAAAATGTACAATCTTATGTTGTAGGGTGGAGAACCAGAGTTTATATTCCCTGAAGGTGCCAGCAGAAAGCGAGGAAGATTTGAGTTGGCCTTCTCACAAATTGGGGGATCAGTTTTCGCAGGTATCCACTGTGAACATTTAGTACATTGTCAAGTTATTTTGTGAATGTAAACTTCTGATTTATTTTTTTTCAAATTGACTGCTAACTACTATAATTGGTGAAGTTGCTGCATATCATGAAAGTAAATTTTTACCTGCGGCACGCAGGTCTACGGGAGGCTCGCGTTGTTGTTCTTGTTGTTCTTGTTCTTGTGACTTTTTGAAATGCGCATGCGCTAAGAGAGTGTGATCTCTGCCACACTTTTCTTTTCAACCTCCGATCTCACATGACAATACTGTCTTCAAGCGCGTTTAAATTCATTTGCAACTATATTCGATGGAATGAATTATTGCTTCGTTGATTTCCGTTCAGACTTCTATTCTCTTACGTCAGTCGCTTTAAAGCTGTCGGTCGTCACATCAGTCACTGTCTTCAGATATTACCATTTTCATTGAACAGTATGCAGATGTATACACAATTTAAGATCCTTGGATTTCTTATATACAAAAGAAGATGAGCCGCAACCTTGTCGGTGGTTCAGCTAATTTGCATACAGTCCCAGGCGACTGTCTTAGAAAGTAGAAAAATAAGTTCACTACTTCTAGTAATCATTTTATCTACCCAATCTAGATAAAACACAAATTGGCGACGAAGGATAACAAGTAACGCATTATCATTATGATTAACATTGAATAATACTTGGTATCAAATTATAGATCGTGCATCATAAAAACAAACGCAACAATTACATTTCAGAAGTAAGCGGAACAACTCAGCAACTTCCACCGAATAAAGATGTTTAACTTTACCCCCAAGCAATTCGCATATATGGAAATATGTTTTGAAAGGAAGAATAACTTAACCCTCTGTGGGAATCGAAACAATTTCCCCCCCCAATCCCTGGACTTGCACTTAATGTCTTAGCTATACCGACTCATTGATAATACTCAAAACTGACTTTATGCGCAAACGGTTTTATAATACATAAATGACTATGTACTATTTAATGAGTCCGACAACCCTATGCGCGAACAGTACATCATAGTTATATTGTGTACTTTCGGTTACAAGCATGAAATTTGGCACATAGCTATTTCGAATGATCCTCTTTCGGAACCAGTCCCTCTATCCCCATTCTCGCAAGCCAGGGCCTTGCTTCGCTGGTATTGATGTTCTCGTCCTCTTCCGCACTCATAATCCCTTTAGAATTGCATTAATCACTTCCGTAAAATCAATACTTATGTGTATCAGCAGACAACGGGCAGAAACATGTTGCATTTGACATCATTCTCTCAAGTCAGAGCCCATTTCTGCTAGAACTTACTGGTTCTACACTTCACAATTTACGTTACTTTGTCAATCAGTTTTACGAATGAAATTACGTCATATATTAGCAGATACTGACCATAAAAGCGATCTATTTGACCTCGTTGTCAATGTCTTAGCTATACCGACTCATTGATAATACTCAAAACTGACTTTATGCGCAAACGGTTTTATAATACATAAATGACTATGTAGTACTTAATGAGTCCGACAACCCTATGCGCGAACAGTACATCATAGTTATATTGTGTACTTTCGGTTACAAGCATGAAATTTGGCACATAGCTATTTCGAATGATTCTCTTTCGGAACACAGTCCCTCTATCCTCATTCTCGCAAGCCAGGGCCTTGCTTCGCTGGTATTGATGTTCTCGTCCTCTTCCGCACCCATAATCCCTTTAGAATTGCATTAATCACTTCCGTAAAATCAATACTTATGTGTATCAGCAGACAACGGGCAGAAACATGTTGCATTTGACATCATTCTCTCAAGTCAGAGCCCATTTCTGCTAGAACTTACTGGTTCTACACTTCACAATTTACGTTACTTTGTCAATCAGTTTTACGAATGAAATTACGTCATATATTAGCAGATACTGACCATAAAAGCGATCTATTTGATCTCGTTGTCAAAAGCTAGGACCTTGATTTCCTTGAGAGTTTTTAAAATTTATTTTGATACCTTTCATATTGACTTGGAAGTCATTTTCGCGAATGCAATAATTTGATGTACCAAAAGATAATAACGAGAATTCGACATGATTCTCTTATACACACAGATCTTGTTTAGTGAACTAACCCTGAAATTTCGCACTTAAATCACCTCCCGAATGACTTAATGACAAACATATTCGCGAATTGATTATAGGGCGATATCCATAGATACTGACAAGAAATGTTTCTTATTTGCAGAATTTGACTTAAAAAAAAAATTAATAAAATTATCAACCTTCGAAAAGGCTTGACCAAACATGTCGGATGAGGTGATATCTCCTAAGGATGAAATAGGTAATCATTTGTATAGAAGGAGCAAACCATGTATTGATATTGGCTTGCTGCATGGAAAAGAGTGTCAAGGTACCGTATTTAGTTTGCAGATGATAACGCACATAAATGCAGAAACTTAATTTATTATTCTAATCGAATATCAAGACTGTCACAGGCCTCAATTTGAATCGTGAAAAATGTCATTATGCCTCTTGAACAGTTCGATAAAGCCTTCAACCCCATTCCATAGTTTCACAGATCAAAGTGATAGACCTGATAATAAATTCATTGAAAATTAACTTTGACGGAAATATAAATTTTCCATTTTGCTCGGCAAAGTAAGCGAGAAGGGAGACTGAAGAGCGTAGATGTTCGCGCTATGACTAAATCCTTGAAATTTGTTTGGATTTCCAAATATTTGAAAGCCTTTTTGATTTGCAAAAATCAACGGCTGAACGGAATGTTTTGAAACTTGGAATTCACGATACTTGTACCAAGACATTGCCAAAGCGATTATTGTGACTTCGTCTGTCAATTCAGTATAGACGGCACGGACCAGTCAACATCGTCGGATTTTGAACGAGGAAAGCGAATATATATATATTGTGTCAAATATATTAGTCAATTCCTGCAATTGTGGGTTAGAAGTTGAAAATTACTTCCCTTGGCATGAAAACACTTGCAGATGGCGCTTTTTTTCTACAATTACCACTACCTCCGCTGATATGTCTTTCACTGTATTATTGCCACTGCCGCAGGTTTTGACTACAATGTAGTCATTTCTCACTTGTTTCATTACATTTTGACGATGTTTCAGAAAACCAATATTTTTTTTTGTTGAAGTGGTAGAATCTACCATGTAGGTGGAAAGTTGAATTATATTTCAGTGAAGATCTGAAAAAGTTAGCTACAGTGTATGTATACTGTTTGTTGATGTAATTCCAGGAGCTACTGTGGGAGGTATGAATGGCGTATATACTGGTTTACGGGAAACAAGTGCCGCACAGTTAACAGGAGCGGTCAGAAGAACACAGTAAGTACACATGAGGACAAATACCTATCCCGCACAAAGTACAGTGAAATCTACATAAACCTACCATGCTTGGGGCTAGATTATAATGTCAGGGTTTGACAGTATTCTAGTTTATCAAGGTTAATAATACTATTAAGTATTGGAACCAGGGATAATGTCGGTATATAGAGGTTGGTCAGGTTACCCAGTTGTCGGTAGTCACAGGTTTCCCTGTACTTTCTCCATTTGAATAACCTGGGTTGGAAAATTAATGGGAAATTCAGCATGGAGAATTCAACTATGTTTTGGGAATGCTGAACTGAACTCGGGTTTTTCTCACTGTATTCTTGGAAAAAACGGTTTATTTATTAGAGCCCAACAAACAAGTGAAATAGATGAGGGCTGTTCCAGAAACATGAAGCTGCGCTATCGAAACCCCTCGGCTCTGAACCCCAGCTATTATAATGTAAGGGTGTCTCTACCAATTGATTGGCTTGTGGGAAGAAATATTTACCCCTGGTATTGTAAGTGTACTTTCTTTGAAAAAAAAAAAAAGTTTTCCTCCCATTAAATTAATTTGTTTCTGGAATAAATACATACACTATAGATATACGTTTGTCATATCTTGGTAAACACAACTAAAATTGCTGAAATGGAAATCATTAGAAGAGAGCCAAATTTGGGGAAACATTTAAGCAGTGGGAATATAAAATGACGTGTGGCAACTAAAAAGTGTTGTTAGGTTAGGTTGTTAGCAAAACAAAAAAGTAAAACTACAAATCTGCAAAATACTTTCTGACACGACTCATTTTCGATAGGCATCTAGTGTCATTTTCAAAACAGATTTGCAGGCATTCTTCGCATTGTGTAAGAGAATAAATCAATAAATCAGTCATCCTAATAAATAAATGTGATAGTATACAAACATGATATAGAAATTATATGCAAACTTAACATAAGAATTAGTGGATTTTATTAGACAAGGGCCATAACTCTGCAAAATACTTTCTGACACGACTCATTTTCGATAGGCATCTAGTTCAGGTCAAGAGAAACAACTGTATCACGTTAGGATGTTGTATATGGAACAGTTCTGAAATTATCACAATAACAAATCATAAATGGGTTTTTATTTGTAAAAAGGGGCATAACTCTGCAAAATATTGTCCGAGATGACTCATTTTCGATAGGCTTCTGATTTACATGAAGATAAATAGATGTAACAAGTTTGGTTGCCATGCATGAAACGGTTCTGTAGATATTGCGGGTACGGACGGACGGACAGCCGTACATGATGACGACAATACCCCTAGGCCAAAGTTGGCCGAGGGGTAAAAAGTACATGGGGCACTTTATTTTTGTAATTAAATATAATTTTTCCCCCCACCACCCTTATAATATTATTGAATATAATATGTAACCAACATTAATGCCCTTATGTTTATTCATCAGGCAACCACCCATGTAATTATATAACTCTTTTACCCCACGACCCATACGTCAATATATAAAGTGCCTTCACCCCCCAAATGTACTTTTTTTCTGGAACAGCCCGAAGTATGTTTTAATATGTCTGATCACTAAATACTTTGGATGCTTAAGGTAGTCCCTCTATTAATTCAATCACAGGAAGTGAAATTTCCCACCATAAAATCTGGGGTGATCAAATTTATTGAAACAGAAAATGAAAAAAGATTCAAATTCAGTCATATATATTATTTCTTTGTTATTTCAACGATTTTAGAGGCCAATCAAATTTATTTGAACTGCCGATTGACTTTTGAGTGATTGAATTTTGATAGGGGGATTCGATTGAATTATTAGAGGGATCACCACAGATAACTGAAGTTTTCTTCCTACTTTCTCTACAGGATGTTGAACTACATTGCCAAACAAGGAGCCTCATCAGCCCAGTCAATAGGTGTAATAGGTGAGCAGGTGTATAGTTTGTAAAGTACAGAGAGAAGCCAAGCTGGCATACGAACACTCAACCCCTCAGTTACAAATCCAGTGCTCTACCAACTGAGTTAAAGGTGAAATGCAAAGGTTTTTAAATTTTCCGTTTTACATTTGATATAGGTTGAATAATTATAGAAATACCAGTATGTCTACTTCACTTGGATTAATTTGAATTATCTTGTCTGCTAGAATCTTTTTAGTCCGACCAGCCGCCCAGAGACTGAACGTTACAAGTATTGATGACCGGCCAGGTTGTCTGATGTGCTGTCACAAACCAGCATCAAACAAGGGCAGATAAGCGATGCAGTTCTCATTTCTGAAATCGACCGGGCTTGAGTTGCCAACTTCGAAGCACTTTTCAAAAGCTACCAGGAGACAAAATACTTCAAATAACATCAAATGAAGTAGTTAGGCTGACATTTCAATCATTAAATGGCCCATGAAGAATATAAAAAGGAAAATATGAAAACCTTTGCATTTCACCTTTAAAGGGAAATACCCACAAGCTACATGCCAGTACACAAGTACTGGACGGGTGCCCCATGTTACTCTTCTCTCCTTCTCAAGAATCTCCTGATTCTCTACCCACGAGCACAGCCTATATTCTCAGGTGGTATTCTAAGGTGGAAGGAACCACAGGAAAATTCCTGTTAGCTAAATGTTAGTACATGTACAAGTACTGAATGAGTGTCTCTTGTTATGGTGAAGTATATCTTGATGATTTATTCTGTGATTTTTACCCCTCGGCCAGATTCTGCCCGAGCGGTATTGTCGTTGCCTCCGTCGTCTGTCTGTCCGTCCGTCCGTCCGTCTGCCCGTCATATCATTGTAAATACATTATCTCAAAAAGTCCTTCACTGACAACAATGAAACTTCATACAGTTGTTTAATACAGCCAGTACCAGAAGCCTATTGAAAGTCGGTGCCATTGGATGTGTTTTTCAGGAGTTATGCCCCTTTATACATGTCTGGCTGTTTTTACCCTTGTAAACACATTATCTCAAAAAGTCCTTCACTCACAACAATGAAACTTCATACAGTTGTTTAATGCAGCTAGTACCAGAAGCCTATTCAAAGTCGGTGTAATCGGATGTGTTTTTCAGGAGTTGTGCCCCTTTATACATGTCTGTTGGTCCATATCCTTGTAAACACATTATCTCGAAAAGTTTTTCACTCACAACAATGAAACTTCATACAGTTGTTTAATACAACCAGTACCAGAAGCCTATTGAAAGTCGGTGCCATTGGATGTGTTTTTCAGGAGTTATACCCCTTTATACATGTCTGTCTGTTTTTATCCTTGTAAACACATCTCAAAAAGTCCTTCACTCACAACAATGAAACTTCATACAGTTGTTTAATACAGCCAGTACCAGAAGCCTATTGAAAGTCGGTGTAATCGGATGTGTTTTTCAAGAGTTCTGCCCCTTTATACATGTCTATTGGTCCATATCCTTGTAAACACATTATCTCAAAAAGTCCTTCACTCACAACAATGAAACTTCATACAGTTGTTTAATACAGCCAGTACCAGAAGCCTATTGAAAGTCGGTGCCATGGGATGTGTTTTTCAGTTCACACAAACCTGTGTGGATTGCTGTGAATAGACAGTAATCGTTCGACTACATCTACTATAGGTAATCACTGCTCTATTGCTATATTGTTTTGTCTGTCTATGCAGGGGTTATTCTTGACAAAAAAATTTCATCTACTCAATTTCTGAATTCAATAAAACTCAATTTTTTTCGCGCGCCTTCGGCGCGCTAAATAATCCCTAAAACTCAATTTTTCCCGAATTTTGATCGAATGAAGTATCAAAACTAAATTTTTCCCAATTTTCATCGAATGAAGTGCGAAAACTCAATTCTTAGTGCCTTTTCATCTTAGAAATAGGAAGAATCGATCATTCAGTAGTTTTAGTCCGAGCTTAATGCAGGTGTCAAGCGAACCACTCCCGGGGTTTGGTGGGACTAATGGAATTTACACATGAATGCCTGCATAAACAATGGAATCCCACCAATCCCCACCCCCAGAAAAGACTTACTCCAGTACGGGATGCAAAGTGTGTAAAATCCCCGCAACGAGGCAATCTCTCACCCCTCTCATTGTCCGAGGTTGGGGGGATTCGTTGGCGGGCCCCTGCATGAGTTCTGACATTCATGCAAGACAGAGGCAGTCAACAGTTTTCAATGACGTTGGGAAAAGAAAAACAACAAAACACCCGCATGTACAAAATTGTAATACCCCCAAAAAAAAGAGATTGTGTACTGGCGTTTCAGAGGTATATTTCTTCCAGTGTAAATCTAAATGATGAAAAATTCTTCTGTGCTTGAAAACAGCTGATGCATACACAGGTTTGCAGTATGCATCTCAAATGTCAGTTGTATGGCCAGCATTTTGGTTGGCTTTCAGAAAAATGAAAATAGAATGCGCCCTCCATCACGTTTTTTTTCACCCCCTCTACAACCGACGTGTTGTGAAAATCAAAGTTCTTGTCTCGCATTTTCGATTACATAATCTATTACAAAATCTATTCATGGAGACACTTTACATTTCTTGACATTTGGCAGCTCTACATATATCATCCCGCCTACTTTCACTTTCAGCGACGTGCAAATGCCTGCGTCTGACTCTTCCCATTTACTGGAGTTTATTATTGATCATCGACGAGGAGTCAACTGTATGAATGTCTCCATGCATAGATCTTTATTCAGTTCTTTATTTTTCTAAGTTCAGTTTTTCAGCATTTTAAATCCCAATCCTTGACATTTCACCTGTACATTCACATCAACTCTGGAACGATATGTTCGCAACCGCATGCACCTCCATCAGTCTCAGACGAGGTCTTCTGTCTGTGGTATTCATGGTGGGAACTGTCGTCGATAAGGTAAACACCACATGACCACACCACATCCTGGTACTTGGAGTCGGAAATCGCCAACCCCAGTTTCCCCTCATAAAGAAATACAGGCGAGGGTTCCCAACATACACCGCATGCAAAGTGGAACAAAACGTATGCTGTGCGTATAACAACAACAACGCACACATCGCTCTTCCGCCACGTGAGTGCAGTCTTTTTTTTCTTCTCGCGAGCTGTATTATCTTTGCATTTCGTTACAGAAACTCAATTTTATTGAAGGAAACTCAATACTCAATTTTTTCATGGAAAACTCAATTTCCAAAAAAACGTCAAAACTCAATTCTTATTTGTTTTTCATCGGGGTTACCCCGATGAAAAACTGTCAAGAAAAACCCCTGCTATGATCTATATCATACAGGTAAAATTATGCCCACCCCAAATATGTGAGTTGTTGGGATCAGAAACATTATTTCCACAATTGCTCTGGGTCCGGCCCGAGGGGTCCCGATGGCGACAGCCACATGTTCTTCATCTGTATATGCAACCACCTCGCTGGGGGATCTAATAATACCCCAGCCACCAGTCAGATTTTTGGACCGGATTCGGGGCCTTCGCGCACTTCGCCAGAAGTGACATCATATATAGTAAAATAGATGTTTGCCGAACATTTCGATTACTTTTCAAGTCTGCATAATACCTCTGTTGACCTAGCGTTAAAAATAATTATCTGGAGATTATTTTCCCTGTTTATCTGGACAGAGCATATGGAAAGTAGTTTGCTCATGTGCGACACTGAAGGAGTTGTTCGGCCGAATTCAAACTGAACCGTGCATACGTGGGTTTTCCCCTATACGTCATAGCAACGTAGTAAAGGTGAACTTGGCTATTGGGGGCAGGGATGGATAATGGAGCCTGTGAAATGGAGCATGCGCTGTGGGGAGGATGCTGTATACGAGTACAAAGGTTCTGAACAGATTATCAATCGTTCTATATTCTACATTAGGTAAATGTCAAGATGGTGACTGATCACATGAAGCTGAAGCCAGCCCAAACTGAGCTCAAATCTCTCCTAGTTTGCTATTCCCAAGTTGTCTCCCTTGATGTGACAATGGTGAATTATCTCCCCTGATGTGATTTGTCTATATCAGTCATGATTTTCTCCTATGTGTAAATGACCTTGTATTTTCCAGCATTGATGTACAGTATATTTGGAGTAGTGGTATCATGGACTAGAGGTGTAGATGATGAACTAAACACGCTGACTGCTGCTACAGCCACAGGGCTACTATTCAAATCGTCCGGTGAGTCCTGCATGTGTTATTACATCTTCACAAGTCCAGGTAAATCCTAAATCCTCGCAGAGGGTTTACCTGGACATTTTTGGCGATTCGAACGAGTTCTTGAGTCGATGCCTCTATTATACAATGTTGCACATTTCATCCTCCAAGATTTTTTTTTAATTAGCATGTCGGTATCCCAAGACTGCGATTTTTGCTTCGACTCCCAATGTCAATTTCGTTTTGACATCAAAGCAGTTTGGCCCGCGATGAAATTCGAACCTGTCACATCTCATACCTCGCAGGGCATTGGCATAATCAACCAGCTTAGTG
Source organism: Hanleya hanleyi (assembly GCA_036873755.1). NCBI lineage: Eukaryota > Metazoa > Mollusca > Polyplacophora > Lepidopleurida > Hanleyidae > Hanleya > Hanleya hanleyi. The sequence continues at coordinate 19,096 of JAVTVY010050293.1, forward strand.
CGTTCACTGATTGGATGGATTCAGAGAAAACCCCTTGATCTATTTATATCCAGAACTCGTTTGGATGATTAACCAAGCCAGTGTATGTATCGATCCTAACAGATCGATCGATACAATGGCTGGCGAGGATGGTGTTATTAGTATTGAGCTGTATTTATAATGAAGAATTTCCGTATAGCATGTTCAGAGTGCTTGAACCTGTATCCTTAAATGTATGAGAACTCTTATCAGAAGGACCGTGTACATTAATGAAGTAGAGGACGTTCATTTTTAGAGGTTGAATTTTTTTTTTAAATTCCACTTTTCATCAGGTTAAAGGTGAAATGCAAAGGTAATAAAAGTAAGAAAAAAGCATTTCCCTTTCTTTTTTATGATGATAATAAATTATACAACCATCAATGAACGAAATCTGGTGATAAGTTTTATTTTTTATAAAGAGAAATAAAACACGTGTATGATCAGCGGCTTGAAAACAGTGTATCGATTATCTCCCCTTGATTCGGAGCTTTTCCACCAGAGGCTGTGACGTCAAAGTTGAACCACACTAAAAGAATGGCGGCTAACATGAATGTATTTCTTCCTCTTCTTCTGAAGAGGAATTAAGAAGAATTCACGGCAATGGTTAATGCAGGGGTGCCCCTGCCTTACCAACACGAACCTATTGTGAACGAAGAACCTTCAGACAATGATAGGATCAGCGACACTGCAGGGGCCGTGGGCGACAGTCATATCGAGAGAATCGGAAATATAGATTGGTAAATTCCGAGTTTTTCTTTTATCCCCCGTAGCGAATGATGACCAACCTGTTAGTGCGTTTCAGTGAACGTGAAGGACACAAGCAAGGGCTTCGTGAGCAATAGCCTAGCTTATCTATGTGTGCTATTTCCATTCAATGCAATGCAGCTACATCATGTTGTGCAGACTGTGCTGGTTCCACTGCTACGTCACGTATCGCAGCGCCCCCAGGGGGAGGTAATCATGTACGGATCGAAATTTCGTAAATAATACAGCGTTACATTTTTTAGTTTTTAACTTTATTAGGCTTAAGCAAATGTTTTAAAACTGAATTGAAATTAATATACACATTATTTCTCCAATCTTACTACAAATATCAAGTGATGTAGACAAACCTTTGCATTTCACCTTTAAGAAAAGATGATCGATGGAAAAAAGAAATAGGGGGTTGCCATACACGTTAAAAAAATATGGCAGTCAAATGTATGTATATCACTTAAAAGCCATAACACTGAATACATAGGAAGATTTGACTTTTTTCTTGCTTGATGCTCATTGAATCAAACTTCCTGAGTTTCCCCATTATGCTATATAATACTAAATACAATAAGTTCTTGTTGAATATGTTTAAAAAACGGGGACACCTTGCTTTCTTAAATAATATTATAGGTACAACACATAAACTGAGCCTTTCCAGTCCTATGTCTGGAAGGGGGCGCGGAATATTATTGAAGGTTCATTTATTAGCCATTCACAAGTTCGTTTCTTTTTTGTTGAAAGTGAATTATGGGCATAATTTCAACCTCGGGTGGACTTTGCATTCTCCAACCATTTAATCTAAATGCCAACATTGTGGTCGGTCCTATCACACTATCGAACTGTCAGTAACACGCATAAATGGTTCTGTTGTATCTTTTATTAATAAGATTTTTATCCTATTTTGAGGTGTCCGGGTAGTTAGGACATTCAACCTTCAAATTCAGCTCCATAATAGCAGGGAAATGAACGTCCTCTACTCCTTTTAATGTAATTTTGCAGTTCTAACAGCTCCCGTTTTTGTGCAAATGTGGCTTCAAAACAAGACACAGCAATGAGTAAATTGGTATTTTTTTGCCTTCTGTGGCAAGAGATGTTCGGTACACTTTCTGTTAAAGTAGAAACCTTTACAATAGAAATGTATTTGAAGTTCATGGGGCATTCCTTTAACTTGCATGGCATGCTGTTGTGGAGTATACCACTCCCGTTGAATTATCATCTAGATAGACATTTCGTCCTTCACTTCTGCTTTAAGACGCAATGAAAAACTTTAGTTTAACCACAATTTTGAAAATTGAGCACAATATTTTATAGGCTTATAAGGGTATACCCAATTTCACATAAATACCTTTCTCTATTTCAGCGGGTTTGAAGAAAAGTTTACGCGCTGGTGGAATAGGGTTTGGTTTAGCAGCTGTATACTCTTTGTTTACCAGTAGAGACAGACTCAAAATGATGCTGGACAGATGAGATGATTGTGCCAGTAAAAACTATCTTACTTAAAGACAATATTAGGTTACTGTGCGAAATTTTCACTTTACCAGAAATTTTTGATGCATGGGCTGTAAAGAAAGGTGCGAGGGAGATGATGGTCCACCGTGTTCGACTCCCCAACTTGTGATGTCCAGAAGAGCTCTTGCCATTGGATGGTAACCTGATTTTTCGGGATATATTCATGTTAACACCGGAGAACACCCACAGCTGTTTTGAAGGGAACATCATATGGCTACCCCACCATGATTACTGGAGACTTTCGAAGCATTGCAGGCAGCAAAGCCATTCAGACAAGACATCTGTGTTTGAAATGTTAGTTCTTCCACTTTCTTCAGACAATTCTCTGAACATAAGTCATTGAGAGAAACTATTTTCGTCCATGGAGCGAAGTGTGATGCATTCATATTAGTTAGTATCATGGATTCATATTAGTTAGTATCATATAACCCTGAACAGAACTTGTATATGATAACAGCTTTATGCAAGGATATGTGTGTGGTGTGTTCAGTTATCTATCAAAATTGCCGCATAGATTATGTGTACTGATTCAAGACTGGTACAGAATTCGTTGTTTAAACAGGTTGAAATAGGTTGTATGAAAATAACTCTGTATGCCTGTGTGGCAAGCATGCATTGTGAATGTCAAGTGCAGTGCTTCTTCCTGAATGAGAATGGTTGCTTGGCAGCAGTCCGTTCTCCAGTTGAGTATACGTAAGGCACAGAACCTCAAAGTATCTGTTCTGTTCATCTGGCCTCTTTTTCTCTAATTAACCCGAATTAAGCCTTTATTGTCATGCAGAGCTAGTAAGTCATTTAAAAAATATGAAACGCCTGTAGTAACAGTGCTGCTAAATGGTTGGAAAAAGTAAGTACAATGTAGTTACGATTTTACTTCATGTTACAGCCTTGGATGTCGACTGCCCCCAAAACAATGTAGACATGGTCACTGAAGTCAGTGCCTGACGTAACGCTACTATGTAATGGTATTCCAAATGTCATAGCCTTCAACATCGAAAAACAGAAAAATGGAAAACGAATAAGCCTGCACGATCCGTTATTAAGCAGATTGATTAACACATATCAAGGTACATATGACAGCATATGCATGGCAGAAAATGACTGGATATGCTCATTAAGGAAGCAATAAAGTTGAATATTCCAAGTAATTTGCTTGAATTCATAGTACAACCGCATTGTCATACCTTACTTCAGTTTACGAAATAACATCACTTTCAACGCCGTTCATTTGAATACTACTACATGGGCATTTCTCCATTAATACCAGTGAAGATGAAAAGTTCATGGTCTCAATTTTCACTTGGATAAAGTTGAGCCATGTCAACCAGAGTTTGACAAGAGGCCATTTGCAAACATCGTCAGCTCTGTTGGGAAATAAGGCCGGTGGGATAGCAGATGTTAGTATATACTGTATCAAGTTTATCATCCCTGGCCCGATCGACAAGTTTATCAACTTCACGCTGCGGGATCACACTGCCCCAACGATATGGCATCCAAAAGTGATGGTCATCCTATATTTCTACACTGACGCCACCAGGGGTACAATTTATCCAAAAAAAGGCAATTTATTTCTGCCTCATTGAAGATATGTTCTACTTTGAATCAGCACATCTGGTGTTGTATTGGACTAGAATTCAGTTAAAAGTTCCGATCACATACAGCAGGTGGCATGCTTTTTTTACCCTCACGGCCTATCTTGTTGGAATGGCAAGATGATGTTTGCATCACGGTCAATGCAGCCAATCCAACTGTTGCAGTGGCTGATATACCAGTGAAGGCACGAAGCCGATTGTCCTGTTTGAAGGGTAGGATTTAACCTGCTGGTGTAAAATAGTTTATGGATTTGTAAGGATAGTACATGTGCTATCATGTTGGTATTATCTATTTTATGAATCCTATAATATGTACATGAAGAGGTCTTTGAAGTTTGAATATGTAATTAAAAGAATTCGGTTTTTAAATTGGTGTCTTGTCAGCTGTCATTTGTATACTTTCCATGGTATAATGTGAAGCAACAGTGAACTGATTAAGAAAAACCAAAAAAAATCAATGGTCCAGTATAAATCATAAGACATTTTATTTGAGTGACTTGATATTCAACAAGGAACAAAGTAACAATTTTCTTGCTGAAAATAGTTAAACACCAGTGACAAATGACCACATTATGTACATGTACACTGCCAATCTCATTAAACTCCTGCAAACCGGTATTCAACAACACCATTCTCCAGGTAGAGTTACTTCCCTTTATGCCAGCAAGGAATTCAAATATACGTAATACCCTCTTCAGTGCATAAACTAAGACCTCC
>JAVTVY010050294.1:0-23175 GCA_036873755.1 Hanleya hanleyi
GCGCCCGAAGAGGATTTTGTTAAATTCATTACGTGAACTGATTTAATGAACAAAACCAACCTGTTTTACCTCCATTTTAGAGAACGGGATTGCCCTAACCCGATTACGATCAAATTAACCGGTTGGCAATACTCCAGCCAAACCTGGGCACCAGGAAAGAATCGCGATGTATCTAAACACCGCTACCTTATGCCACTTTTCGTATTCTTGGCGCAGATTGTTTTCAAGTCTGGTATTGTTATCGGCTCAGAGAGTAACCGTATTTGATTATTTCGGGCAGCCTCAAGAAGTAGGTCAGACAAGCCCCTCACGTCACCAAGCACGTGCTTCTTGTGTCAGATAACGCGGTTTTATCCTGCCACAAAGGAGGTTTTCGGTTTGGCCGTGAATTTTTCCTCAGTGTGTTGCGTTTATAAACCGAAAATATTATTTTGGTTACACCTGTCATATTTTCATAATATAGAAATATGTCAAAACGCTTGGAATGTTCTGTAAGGGTGTAGTCCACCGCCATTCGGCACATGATTCCTCCAACTAAAAAATGGTAACAGCTGTTTGGCCAAAAGGTTCGGACTACAAATTAAAAAAAACAACAAAAAAACGTCAGCTTTTTTGTTGGAATCCCTAGATCATTTTAACAAAGTTTTCAATTTTCTCTTTTTTTTCCTTCATCCTGATTTTGAAAGTATATTAGTGACATGAAATAAAGACAGCATACAGGCAGCACAAATAACCGCTCCTGTTATTATAATTCGTGAAGAATAGAGTTGCACACACACACACACAAACACACATGTTGACGAAAGGTGCAAAGTTAGGACATCCGCACACAACCATACAAGTGGGAACTTTTTTATTTTTTGGCTATTCAAGAAACCTGTTGCTGGTTTGTGTTGTGGGCAGCCTCGGGATTTCCACGACACGTTCATTCCAGTTCAAATTTGCTCAGCGCCTGAAATAACCAAACCCGTATTTTCACGCCACAAGCGGGGGCACGTGAAACATACCGGCAAAGTGGGGACACCCAAGCAAACACCCGTTTTCAATTTCAAACCCACCCGTTTGAGTTTTCTCCAGTCAAAATGGTGACATATACGTTATTTTTTTGTTACCATGGTGTTGTATACAAGATCATAAAACGGGCAGCGAAACAGTTTGCCAGTCTTTGTCACACCGGGGACATCCCCGGTTGGAGGTGTGTCCCCAGTATGAAGGTGTGTATTCATATAAATGTCCCCGCTATAGGGGAGATTGGGGTACAGTGGGACATGGGGCACAGTGGGACAAGCCGTCTAGCTCTTTTGTTAAGAACAAGAGGCACATAACATTACTATCAGCAGAACGCTATCACCCCCATACAACTTCTTTATTGATTACAAGTAAAACCTCTCATTGGTAAACAATTAGGGACACAAAAACTGTTTCTGAGCAGTCCAAGTAAATTTTTAGGACTGAGGATGATGGTTCGTTATGAGAGGTTTTCAGCAGTACTTTATTGCTGTTTTGTTATTATTGAGAGAGGATGGACAAAAGTACACTTTAATCATATCGATTTAGTATTTCAGCTGTATGCATTAGTTTTTTGCCATAAAAAGGAATATATCATGCACCTGGGGCAGAGTGGGACACTTTTGCCGGGGCACACTGGGACAATAATAATCAAATGGTGAAATTTCCTTTCATCCTAAAATACCATCAAAGTGCATTATTTTGTTTCTTAGATGGTAGTATTTGCTAATCCTATCAGATTTGATGAGTTTTACTAAAACTTTCAAAGTCAAATGGTTTCGTTGGGATGAAAATCACACAAAATACTTTTTTCCTCAGATTTGGCCTCTGGGAAATATTTTACGTAAAGCAGGGACCTAAAATAGCAACTAACTTAACCACCGCTGTTGAATCTTCTAAACTCCTATATAACATATTAGTATATACGTCTTATAAAATGTATTTTGATTATTGTCCCATCGCACCTCATTGGGTGTCCCAGAGTACCCCATAGTGGGGCAAACTGGGACACATTTTTTTACGTTTTTAAAACAGAATTCTGGAGAAAAGTATAACAGGTATTTCAGATTTTGTTGTGTGACTATGTCATAATAGGTATAAGTTATAACGAGAGTATACAAGGCTACACTGTAGGACAATAGTAACATAGATTTTTGCAAAAAGGTGAAAAATGTCCCAGTGTACCCCAATCTGCCCTACACCTTTCGTCAACGCACACATACACACAGAAATACACGGTTCGAATTTAATAATTTGATACAGTATTTATATATAATTGGTATAGCTAGCATATATTGATGAAAAGTTACGAGAAAGCTGTTAGATTAAAATTATATAGCGTAGACAGACGCCCGACGATACCAGTATTCTGGAGCAAACAATGGGAATAACTGTGTTACTCAGCCGGAAGTTCGCGCGCCTGTTGTTCTGGTGGCGCGCGTATGAATATTGCTATTTTTCAAGCAAGCTCGGCAGGGATGGCATTAGGTGTCTCGGATGAAAATGCCTAAAACGAGTGGATATTTCCTTTCGCGGTTTATGCGTACTGTTCCGAGATGAAATATAGATCGATTTGCACAAAGAAGGTAAAGATTTGTTTTGTAATTTAAGAACAGCACCCGGTCAACTAAAATTGCGCGCCAGAATACGTGAGTGAACCGGCCGACGACTGAATCTCGTGGTTGTTTCTTGCGATTTGTAGATACTACGCTGAAGTTTCTGGCACAGGTATTCAATTTTGATTGAGGGCATATATATAAGTGTTTATTTGTGAAATATCCAGATTATAATTGTTTTGAAGATATAGCAAAAAAACATTATCCCCATTTCTTGTATGCTATTTGCCTTTACTCGTCAGCTTAAACGCCCCCGATATTGGTGAAATGTAAGTAGTAGTTATTTCATCTGTCTAATTGTATAACGAAAGATCAGTTTTAAACAAGTTTTAAGCGGTTCTCCATTGACAAGGCTTGAAGACCTGTATGTAACCCGACACACCAATTAAAGCGTTCAGGAGTTCGACTGTACCAAACGAGTCAACTTGCGATTGCAATTAAATGAACGTCGTTCTTGAGGGTGAAAGCAGCTGCGAATCCTGATGATCCCTCTGCAAGAACTTGATGCGTTATGTATATCTGTCAATTAAACGAAGGGTGTTCAATTATCATTATATCGAGATCGCATATGTAATACGACATGAAGTTAATTTACAACAAAATATACATTTGCGGGCCGTCATGGAAAGACCGTGCCGTTGTACCAACAATGTTTAGTTCCTTGCGTTGTATTTCTAAGAAGGAGTTATTTTATAACTAATTGTCTTTAACCTCCAAATGCAAATACAAATGGATAACCATTTTGCTTCACCTACAATCACTTTTCATGTTTCTGACCACTTGTTCGGACGGAATACCATACTGTAAGGAGCGCCATCACCGGGCGACCAATTCTCAGTCTGAACTTTCTCCATTCAAACCTCTGTCTGCACTCCGGTGACCGATTTGTATATCTATTTCAACATACTAGCAGTTTCATTTCGATGAAGCAGCCATCAAGGCAAAAACAAAGTTCAGAAACGAGTGTCACATGCGCATTTAGTCAATAAAAAGCTACATTTGAGAAAGAAAAGCCGATTCTATTTTTTATTATTAAATTCAGCTGAAAGTCGAGCAAAAATGCATTGGCTGGTCAGTCGGCTACATGGTAAGTGTATGACAATATGAACCGGAAATCCCCATTAGACTGGCCCCGCCGGGATGACAAAGCGCTGAGCATTACGTCACAATATACCGGTCGGTTCGAAATATCCATCAGAAACGAACACCTCCTTGGAGTCTGTACGTGAAACGGAGCATGCGCTGTGTTCAGATTTGGTTAACTCATGTTATCGTGAATATCATTGGTGGAGTAAGCAAGTGATACGTAGCATGAGCTATGGGGAGCACATTTCCACATTTTCAATCTCCAGCAAGAATATCTTTCCGACGACAGCGAAGGCACAGAGTAGTAGAGAAAGAGCAAATACCCCAGTATTTCGAAGGCCATCGATATCTGCCCTATGGGACCATTTATCATAAAGGGCAATAACACACTAAGCGATGATGTCACAATGCGCAGTTTTCGAGGGTCTTCGATCTAATAATGTATTAGATCTCGCATTAATGCCCGGTAATGTCTGGTATCTTCCGAATTTGATGTTTTTCCAGTCACGTGACTTGAGCGGTGAATGCATAAATGGGATTTCGGAATCAATCAGAAAAAAGTGACTTTACAGGTCATGTCGCCAAAAATCTGGAATGCCAGAGTGCACATGAACCCATGGAATTTATCTTGTGGAGCAAAGTATAGAATGTAGATATTTAATCTATTTGTCTGACGATGTAGAGCACGACTAGATGGGTATCGGTGCCATTGGATGAACTTTGACTAATGGTGCGCATGCACTCATCAGGAAGGTCTGGGCTGGACGTTTTGGGGTATAGGTGAGCCATCCTTGATACAAACACGTCGTGCAGAGTATCATCTAGAATGTCTCGTTTGGTAGGGTGAGGGGGTAGTCGTATGTACCAGAAATGATATCTATCTGCGCATGTGTAGTTGGAAAATATTAGAAAAGAGGTAGTTTCCTTTGGTGTTTTGAGGTAGTTGTCAATTTTTTGTGGAGTAAAGTATAGAGTTTGGGTATTCAATCGATTTGGCTGACGCTGTAGAGAGAGGGGTCTCGAGGCCGTTGGTTGGCTTTCGGATGCGCACTCAGCAGGATTGCCTGTGGTAGATTTTTTGGGGTATAAGTGAGTCATCCGTGGGCCAAATGGACCGAGCAAGGTGTCTTCTTGTAGCACCCGTGGTGTAGGGTCAAGCTGGTGTGGTTTTTTATTGGAAGTGACGTCACGGTGCGCATGCGCAGGGCATACATGCTTGCAACGAGTCGAGGGGGGTGTCATATTGAACCTCAGAATGCGGTGGTCATTTTTTGGTCCGGTCACGTCATCCTGCGGGGTTTCTGCAAGTCGGGTCATACATGGTCCAAATGTGTCGTGCTTATCCTGTTGAAGCGCTTGTGGGGTAGAGCTATACTCCGGAAGTCAAGAAATACATTGGTGGGTCCAGGCATATGCCATAGGTTATTGTAGTGGTGGCGGTAGCGACGGTGGCGGCGGTGGTGGCGTCTGTACATATAGAGGGTTAACACGTGTCCATCGTCAGTCAATATCAGTCAGTACCCCAGTAAACAATATGCCGAGTACGTGTACATTCTGTCAGAGAACCTTATTATATATCCTCAGATACACTCAATGTAAACACAGTCCAGATACAAAGCCAAGTCCTGCTATGGTAGAGCATCCCTATAGGATGACTATCAGCTGACAGACGGGGTGTGGAAAGACGTCCTGGGCGACTGAAGTATTTTGCGAATGAGGCTATTCATACTCATGCTGAGGAGATTGGTGACGCTGGACAAGAACACTTACAACATGCGTGCATCCAAATGCGTCTTCAGACAGGGAAAACAGCCTAAGAGCAGTAGAGCTTGTTTCCACTGGAATTCAAGAAAGAACCCAAGCACCGAGCCATCATGAAAACCAAGCGTCACTTGGGCGAGGACATGGGGTTACCACCCACCGAGGATCTGCGAAAATGTGGTCAAGACGCTTAGGACGAACGGACGAGGGACACGAGCGACCATGACTGAGGATTGACACAACATAAACAGTGGCTTATCATTGGACAAGAGCAATTATAAAGATGATGACACACAAAGACAATACACACCATCATATACATACCCAGGGCGGCTCCCTCAAATTGGGCATGATGTAACATTGGGGAAAGTGAATTATATGAACATTGATGAACTTGATTTTCTCTTTCATCATCTTGCGTCAATACGTAGTGGGAACTGATTGGTCGAGAGGAAAACGTATGGTGTTCTAGTGGAGGTGGAGCGTTAAAACGTTACGACAGTACATTAAGGCGTTACGATAGGGCGTTAAAGTGTTAATATAGGGCGCTAAGGCGTTAAGATAGAGCGCAAGGGATTACGGCAGAGGTTAAGTCGTTAAGATAGAGCGCTAAGGCGTTATGATAGGGCGTTAAAATTGTCCCTCCACCACCAGAAAACACGTTCTTGCTCTTAGAGACCCAACCCTCGTCTGATAATATCAGTGCATGCACCGAAGATTCCCGAAGTTCTAGTTTCGGGCCTAAACCGGTTTGGGGAAGTTCTAATTCGGAACTAGCCCGGATGAACCAATCTCCTGGAATGTACGATTTATTTCACTATACCAGGGACTAACAATTCCGAGCGTACAGCTACCTCTACAACCCCCCTCCCCGTTTTCGTTTTGGCGAAGATCTTACTTTGCCCTTCTAGAACCCTTCCCTATCCCAGGCAACCGCCGTTCCACAATTACTAAAATACGAGACTAAGACGTGAATTCTCCATGTTACATCACATGTGTCAAAATCCGTAAAATGCAGTGTACAAAGGTGCATTGCTCCCTAAAAATACCCAACTTCAATAAAATGGTAATCCATTCCATCAGTCCAGTCTCGTTAACAGACTGTCTATAATCATACCCAAACCCACTAAAAACCTCACTCAAATGGTCAGCCTCATGGGACTGATGGCTTTAATTCTCAAAAATATAATCCGCAGGCCAGCCTACCAGCTCCACGGCCCCAATAAATACAATCAACCCCATGGGACTGCTCACTTTAATTCTCAGAAATATTATTCGCAGGCCAGCCTACCAGCTACATGGCCGCAATAAGCACCAGTCCGTCATACAATCAACGACTGGAACAAGCCTCTAAACTACTGGCTGTCCAGACTATAAATTGGGCTCTCCATTCTCCCTCCCTAATAACTTCAAGGCTCGCCTTCGTCAGCAGCCAACAATTCCGAGCGGGAGGTCCCTCCAAGGGCGTAGGCACGAAGAGCCAGAAACGTGTCTGCGCACCACACGCCCACTGTACATACGCCCTCGCAAAACGGCTTCCCCACCAGCGAGAATGAGCATCTATGACGGATGAACATGATCATAACCGCTACACCTCCACAGGTTATCAGGCTCACACAAAAATATTCATTGAGCTCATCAATAGAAAAGGGTTGAGACCATAGAAGAGCTTCGAGACCATACCCTATTTAGATACTCTCCATGTAGTGGCTATCTTGCTCCACCAAATCAACGACAAATCAAAACACGCACAGCAAGACGGTGGATAGACAACTCTCACCATGGCTCCATGGCGAAGACATGGGGGGTAACTTGTGTCTAATTCCGCTTAACCCGGGGCTAGGGGCCGTATGAACCCATGTACTTCAAGAACCTCATGGTACTCATATGAACAGTCACAATCAAAGCGTGACTGAGATACATCATTCTTTAGATGACGACTTTACAACGAATATTATGGATTAAGAATACTGATCAGCGATACGGATTTGATATTTTTGGAACATTATGATGTCTTGCCGGCATCATTGAAAACTGTTGACCGCTTCTCTCTTGCAGGAAACAAGCCTATGTTTTTGTATACTATGATTGTCTTTTTGAATTTGGTGCTAATACTGTTATATGGAAAATGGAATAGGTCTTTGGATTATGGACGCGGATATTCTCTAATGGACGACGGCTGGATTATGAATGACGGACTAGACGCTTGTAATTTTCCTTTAACCCCAGGCCTCCGACATGGCTGACCACACTACATATTCTCATTCAATATCTCCTCCAAGTCACTCCATGAGTTAAACTTCATTTCACATAGACTTTTATGAACGTACCACACAGCTTAACGCACAGAAAAACTCACAAAGAACACAGTTATTAAATCTCAACAGGAGTCGCACAGAAACCCGATTGACGCGTATATCTACCACACAGAATCTCCATACACACAAATTCTCGAACCACACAACAACTATCCAACACAGACGTCCAGCGCCCGGTTCCCTCACATAGATTACTTAAACACACCTAGTTCATCACAACGCATCAAATTCTCCCATAACACACTACACTATAACGCCGCAGCACACATCACAATTTTCGAACATCCATCTCCCGAAAACACACCAGAGTTCTCCAGCACACAACATAATTCTAGAACAATTGTTCCAAAATACACATTACATTACACAACACATTATCAACGGTTTGGGTCTAGAATTTTATATATTTTTTTTACACAAAATGCGTCATCAGTGGCCCATCAACTAACTTCACCATTTATCAGTTACTGGCAGAGCGAAATGGAGCCCACATTAAACAAGTCATCATTCCGTAAAAATTTAAACTGCAAAAAACTTGGTGTCCTCAATAACCAAGGCATTATTCCTAAAATCTACAACACACCCATAGGCTGACAGGAAATCGAGGCCTAGCAACAGGTCGTCAACCAAGGGTGCCACCACAATATTTCCATTACAGTGAAAATCGGAGATGGATAATGAGACCTGCCGAACTAGCATTCCCATACTGGTCAATCCTCGTAATGCATCAGTCAACCGAATAGGCGAAGACGACAACCGCTGGAGACCCAACCTAGCAAATAAATGTTCACTCATGACGGTGACTTGGGCGGCCGTGTCTACCACAGCAGTCACCGGCACAGACCCAACCTTAACTGGAATGGACATCGCCCACCCCTGTAAACGAGACAGTAACATCTCTAACTGCTGCAGTAAGTTCAGTAACGTCCCGTGGACGACCCCACACCACTATTTGCAGTTACCAATTCAGCCCAACCATCTAACAGGACAAAAACGGCTTATGTGACCGGGTTTACGGCACGAGTAACAGAGTCGCGGTAGACGAAAGGGCCGCGATGACCGACGGCAAGGGGACATCTTATTTATCCCTTCCCCTTCTGCCTTACAAGCATCAGGAAAAGCCTCCCCCACTGAATCAACGTTAACCGTCCTACATGTGACTGTCTGAAAGTCCAACTCTCTCAGGTTATATCATGAGGAGTTCACATAAGTCAAGGCTTCCGAGATTGTTGTGGGACTCTTTTCCATAGCAAATCTCACATCTTGTAATTCCCTATATACCCTGAAAAAATGTTCCACCGCTACTGACTCGATAATCTTTTCCGATGCATTCGGATACCCGTCCCTTGCCAACCTAGCGCATCTAAAAGCAAACTCCTCTAAAGTGTCCTCAGGGCCCTGCTCTTGTGCCTGCAAACGCAGCCTAACTGCACGCGGAGGTTCCCTACTATTATAATGACATTCCATTGCTTTGAGGAGCATATCAAACGAGGTTTTGACTGCCTCCGATTGGTAGCTGTAAAACACCATGGCATCGCCATGAATACAATCGGTTAATTTCTTAAGACACTGGTCTTTATTCCACTCTCTACTTTCAGCTTCCAACTCAAATGTCCCCTCTGATTCCTGAAAACACTAAAGTCTTGGGAAGCCGGGGATTTTGGCTACGGTAGCGTTCTCGGGATACATGTCGTTCGGTTGATCTGGATCTGGACAAGCATCCACTACGTTTTAGGAGAGGCCGCAACCTCCCCCTCGGTATCAGGAGCGGATACATCGGCCAGAATCCCATTATATAGATCCCCTTGGAGATATTGCCCCCCTACCATAGCATTGTCTAATAGCAACCCATTCCTATATACTGGGCATTGGGAGTTCGGAGCTAAAGCTCCACCACTGGACGGGGACTGCTGGAATACATTATCTACATCCATAGTGTCATCTGGATACGCCAGACCAGCGTCCAGTCCTGTTGTTCCATTCAGATCTAGTGGACATGGGTCGTCGGGAAGTGCAGCTGATGCATTCATTTGACCATGGAGATCATTCTGTTGAACAGGGGCTGCATTCAATTGATTTGGAGTTTCTCCCCCACCCTCAACCAATTGTTCAGGTCTATTATTCATAACAACATGTGTTGGGTCCGCCTGACCAGCGTCCCCCGTTGTCTGTCCAGGCGGCCCTTCCCTGCTTGGAGCACTAAGCAATGCAACAACAGGTCTCATATCTAAACCCACTTGCTCCATCTTACCATCAACTTGCTGCACCTTACCATCAACCTATTTGTGTAACCATTTGTTGACCTATTTGGTCGACCTTATTGTCTAATTGACTCAATCGGGTACATGAATATCTATCTTTTCATCCAATTGGTCTAAATGAATCTCATATGCCTTGATATTATCATGCAACTGGCCCATTTCTACATCCATTGCCTCCACTATTCCAACTTTCCATGACCCAATGATTTCTTCTAAACGACGGTCAACTAAAGCATTAATGTATTCCGGACTTCCCGACAAGTCTCAAATCCAGAGACTCATAGATACTAACACATAGCAGAAATCTCACACAAAAGTCAATCTCAGAAACAATACAATTCAATCATACAGAAGCACATAGACAACATCACACACCTGGAGTGACAATGGACAAAAACGTCCATAAAAATTTGAATCTCCACGATATACTAGCTCTACATGATAACCCAGTAAAAATATTTGAAAATTGTTTAACCCTGCCAGGTTCAAATCGCATTCAATAAACAACGGAGTCCATTTATCCGGCTCTTACCAATCCAATGACCACGAACGGTCAAAATGGCACTACTAAAAACATATCGCGTTTATCACAGGACAATAATACTGTATATACGGTGACGCCAAGTTCAAAATAAATAGAATAAATACACTATTCCCAAGAAATGTTGACTAGTTAAACTGGCTATGTACCAAAAGTATATTTAATAGCACACACCAAATTGAACACTAGTTTCCCAACGAAGAGCGCTAAAACGAAAAAGTGCTATATCACACAACCCTATGTGTTGTCGATAGTGCCGAATGTATTACCACGTTGGCCTTACTAATGACACAGTGCGTCTATTACAGGACAGTAATACTATATATACGGCCACCCCAAGTTTTTTGAATGCATACGACCGATACACTATTTACAAGCAACCGATACACTATTTACAAGCAATGTTAACAAGCTCAGCCGGTTGTATACCAGAAAAATATTTGAAAGCACGGACTGAATTGCACACACGACTAGTTTCATAACGAAAGAGGAAGAAAACGCTATAACCGACCTCTATATCACACAGATCGGTGTGATCATAATATTGTCAAATTTCACTATTGCGTAGCTAGCTAGCCTATCAGCCGAGACAAAGAAAAACCTGAAAACCTGTGCTCAATTGTCTAACACAATCGACAGCCCGCCAGCCGTGAAAGAATTCATACAGAATTGTCCACTAGAATAGCCCACATGTCAGGATGGCTTTCTCACTGTAAAACAATTCAACATACAATTTACCCATGGAAAGCCGGCCAAGAAAACAGGGAACACGCGAACAAAGAAAAGAAATGACCGACTTCCATGCCGCATTTTCTTACCGAAGTTCTATCAATTTCACAAGCCAAAATGGGTTCTCAACTGTGAACGAAGATATTATTTCACTTTGTCGCCAGTTGTCGTAGCAAGGTGTGCCCCGCCTAGAGCAATACAAAGCTAAAATATCCCCCGTTAAAATCGTCTCTCCACCACCCGAAAACACGTCCTTGCTCTTAGAGACCCAACCCTTGTCTGACAATATCAGTGCATGCACCGAAGATTCCCGAAGTTTTAGCTTCGGGCCTAAACCGGTTTGGGGAAGTTCTAATTCAGAACTAACCCGGATGAGGCAATCTCCTTGTATGTACGATTTATATCGCTATACCAGGGACTAACAGTTCCGTGCGTAGAGCTGCCTCTACAACACAGGAAACGATTAAACGCAACATTAAGAGGGCCGTGGAAAACGATGCCGGCGTGCTGACAAGAGGTTATATGACCCCACAGACAAATATACTCACTGTATATTCCTAAACACATAAAAACCGAAAGTGATTCCTCTGATGGTTTGTATCCCAGTCACGCTTTTATTGTAGCTGTTCATGTGAACAGTTTGAATGACGTGAACACACGGCCCCTGGAACCGGCTTGAGCGATATTATATACAAATGTACACACCAGAGCTTCTGCTCCATTGTGAAGTAACTCCTTATTGTGCCTTTATTACAAAAGGCCCCAAAGGGCAGTTTTCGCGGGCCTTCAAAACATTAAGGAGTTTTCCCTTTCTCTTCCACTGTGCAGTAACTTTTGATGGAAATTGTCCTAGCTTCTTACGTTTATCCCTCATTGTGAACTGCGTAAGTCCCCTCTCATGATAGTTAGAAAAGAATCAGGATTAATTAGCTCTCTCTTCTGTCTCTTTGTCCGTGTTTACAAACTAATTATTTTAAATGTCTTTTATCTTTCTTTTTTTGTATTCCAATTAAGTGCATTCATCAAATTCCGTACGTCTAAATCCACTCACGCCGGAACAGTAAAGGAAATCAAAGTACTGAAAGTACTGATGTCGGGTTTACTTGCATCAGAAGGGTTTATTAGTCCCATATTTGTGATCATTTAAGGGAGAAAATCGTCCTCAAGCTGTTCGGTTTGTAGGGCCAAACTTTCACTTTTATCAAAAGGATATGAAATGGGTCATTTTGTTCAGCCTACATGCTGAATTATAAGACACGAAATAATGAAGGGCTGCAGATGCACGAAAACGGATTTATGGGGCACCAAAGTTGGTACATTGGCTTATTTTCTTATTTTCATGCACTATTAAAGCTTATTCGGTGCAGATTTTCTTTTGTTACAAAAATAGGACACCTTTAACCAAAACCAATTTTAGCTGTTTTAAGCAACAAATCATTCTGAAATAGTCAGTCTAAATGTGATTGTGGTTGAAGGTGTCATAAATTTGCAACAAGAGAAAATGTCGACTGCAAATGCACCGAAAAATGCTAAATAAGCCAATGCGGCAGGTCTGAACCACTGTAAGTCTCGTCGTGTTTATCTGTGGGCCTCAATTTATTCTTTATCTGATCGATTCTTTACACTATTAGATTAATATCACCAAGTATGTAGACTAAACGAAATAGTCAATTTGGCGCTTTTCAGACAAAAATTAGCCCCACCAGCTGTGTGTATCAAAAACGTGTTGAGGACAATTCCCTATCTAAAGTAAACACCACCTTGGCTCTGTGATCTTACAACAAAACTTCCATGGATTCCGTGCCGAATGACTACCCTTGCCGCCGTAACAAATATGATACCGGATAAAATAAATTGGAAAGGCAAATTCAATAGAAATTGGAAAGATAAAATTTACTGCGATATTGTCCCATTTATGACATTCAATGCACAATCTACCGTGCATTGCAAATGTGTATATGAATGCTGTTACGGGCATGAATGCTGTAAGGGGCATCAAATGAGAACAGTCTCTGGGCAGGAGATCAAAACTACACATGTGCAGAAGAAAAAAGAAAAACTGAAGAGTGATACTATTGTAGGGTAACCCGACAAAAATTGAATCCTTCTATTGTATTTTTGTCCTTGGAATTTTACTCTTCTTGTAAACACCTTGCAACGGGCAGAAATCGATTAAATCTTCTCATTTTGTTATGAATATTGTAGATGTTATAGGTAGAGATGAATTGTGTATGAACTAGTTCGTTGATGGATATTATACCGAGAATTCGTATACCGTACTCAAATGATAATTACAATTTGTATTCCCGGTACGCTATATTTTGAGTTTGCGTTATCCCCCCCCCCCCTTTATTATTTATAATACGCTATAAGTAGAGGTGTTCCCTCTTTTCCCATGTTCATGCTGATATGGCACAATCTTTGAATAGACTATTTCTTCGATGACGTCATTGTGACGTCACTGGGAATTTAAGATTTCGCTTTGACCCTATCTGGCCTAGGCTTTTTGGGACCTGTCCAGGCCTGGGGGGCCGAAATGGCCCCCCTAATTATTGTTCTTACCCCTTGAGCTACGGGGCTGAAACTTATCATACTATACCATTGGATCAAGCTCTACCAGAAAATATGAAAAATTCCAAGATGGCCGCTTTGATGACGTCACAGTGAAGTCATTTTCAAAAACAGCATTTTTTGGTCGATTTTTCGGTCAGATTTTCCGAATTTTGTATTTTTGCAATTTCTTCGCAAAAACTGCATGATAAATTAGTAAATATTAATGTGACGTGAAATAAAATAGTTTTTGCCCACTTTTCATCGCGGAAAAGCAGAAATTTTGAAGAAATATGACAAAAATATCAAGAGGTGGAAGAATTGATCACCCAGTACTACCTACCGTTGATGATCAAATTAGATATAGGGGCCATCCCATTTGCAAGTCAAGAAAATGGTACGTTTATTATTTCTAAAGACAGTTTCACGCAATAAATTTAATAAGGTATATCCGCACAATCCGCACAGAATCCGTCCTTCTGACTTCATTGTGCAGAAACGATATTTTAAGTTGGGCTCCAGCTGGCGCCGCAAAAGGACGTGAATCAAGCGATGATTTTGTGGAT
Organism: Hanleya hanleyi; assembly: GCA_036873755.1. Taxonomy (NCBI): domain Eukaryota; kingdom Metazoa; phylum Mollusca; class Polyplacophora; order Lepidopleurida; family Hanleyidae; genus Hanleya; species Hanleya hanleyi. Next base: position 14,437 of record JAVTVY010050294.1, read on the forward strand.
AGATATCAAAGTTAGAAAAAAATCATTTCTGTCTTTCTGTTTATGTGCTGTCCAACAAGGAATGTTTCAGCTGGCGCTACTTGAGGTGGAAAATCACAGTGTGGTCGACAAATGATTGGCTGAAAGCTGGTGACTGCAAAGGACAGCGATATGTTCTTCGATATCCACAGAATCACGACAGGTGGATAACACCAATGATGGCACGAGGATGGAAGGACTCAATTGGGCCAGTATAGTCCAGTCAATATGTGAATTTTTTTTTTGCCTTTTTTCATAAAAGCATGAAATTTGGCAGAGATGTATATCGTGGCCTGGGGAGCATTTCTAGATATGAAGCTAACTGTTGCTATGTAGGTCACAGCGGCCATTTTTCAAAATGGCCGCCAGAAGCCCATATTATCATCTATAATCCTTGAACTCCCATGAATGGTCGAATGTTTCGAAGCGTTTCTACATATAGTTTACCTAACAAAATAATGCAACGCCTTTACAGTAGTCGAAATCTGGGAAGTTGAATGCTACATCTAATTCGACTTTGATGAGCTCATCAAAGCATATAGCGGGAAAATGTTTAATGATGCTCACAAGACAACACCATTTTCATGTCATTCAAACTCGATGGAAATTTGCAAAACATGCAAGGCGCTTAAACGACACCTGGAGCTCTGGATTAGTTACAGTACGAAGGGTAATGCTATGGCATTTTAAAAGATGAATGGTATTAATAAGCAAACTCAAGAAATCTAGAATAAAGATGCTACCCTATAACAGGTTATACCAGTTTCTGTAGTAATGGTATGCGAGATGATTGAACTCGTCACATAAGCACAGTATCTTGTACCGACCCAAGCGATTCACAATTTACTTCACTACCAAAACCAAGGCATACATCTAAATATAGATATATAGACATAGATCTAAACTAATACATTTATAGGGAACTAACGTTGACTTCATTTGCTTTTAGACATATTTCGCTTAAAACATATACGTCGACCCTGATAAGAAATTGCACGGGCATAAGCTGGAATATGCGAAACATATTCAGTTTTTAGCAATGGTCTCTCAAGAGAAATATTCAAGTTGAGGAGCTTATATTTTTTGTTTGGCGTACGTAGCTAAGAACTCTTGAAAGTCAAATTATTAACCGCCATATTGTGCTATATTTATTTTGTGGTCCTATAACCCATTCACCTATCCCAAAATTGAAACTACTAAGTTGAAACCAATACGGGGCATCTCTATCGCGACATTCCCTATTTGCATAGTAATAAAAATAGGATTTAGATGGACAAGAACCTGCTGTATTCAAACAAATATGGGCACCAGCTAATTCCGTGCACCATGAATGAGATTTTGCCATTGGAAACAAACCATGCTTTGTTCATATCAAAGATAGGTAGTGCTTATCTGGGCATCTGTCTCCGTCCCCGGATATTCACCACAAACTCAGGAAGAAAAGAGCGGATATACTCTCTCTCTAAAGCCCGGCGCGCACTGGAGCTATCGGCTTAGCCAAATTTCATTCGTGCACGATGGCGTAAGCAGATAGCTTCCGTGTACGGGCAACTTTATGAAAGATTTTGGTCATCCTAAAGGCAAATATCCAACGTGTTTGATAATTTTGGACACGCGTGGCAGAAATCTTACAGTGTGCGCTGAATGAAAGCTATGTGCTTACGCCTTTTTGTTAGAGCGTATGCGCGAACCGGCATTTTATTGCGTTTTTTCATCGATGGGGATATGCCCGCCGAAGGACAGCGGGGAAAAATAGGGAATAAATATTGAGTTCTTCAAGAGATAAGTTGAGTTCCCAAATAAATATGTTGAATTGCCGTGACAAATTATCGAGCAAAATCGTTGTTGTGGCTGCAACTCATGAGTACTTATTGCTGGGGCAAGTGAAAGTCAGAACAGACGAGCACAACGTTCATGAAGTCGGCTGCCGCTGTTGGCAAACACGATTTTCTTCGGATTAAAATACTCACTGAAAAGGTTTTATTAAGCTTTTATTCTCCGACATAAAACAGGGACGGCAAGGAGATAATAATCATTTTCATGTCACCACGCCGCCGGTTCACGCATGCGCTCTAACAAAAAGGCGTAAGCACATAGCTTTCGTTCAGCGCACAGCGTAAGATTTCTTCCACGCGTGCCCAAAATTATCAAACACGTTGGATATTTGCCTTTGGGACACGAATGACCAAAAACTTTAATAAAGTTGCCCGCACATGGAAGCTATCTGCTTACGCCATCGTGCACGAATGAAATTTGGCTAAGCAGATAGCTCCAGTGTGCGCCGGGCTTAATAGCTTTTACATATTGGGGTTATACAGCTCGTTTGTTTGATTCGAAACGCCCTCGGTACTTTCAAAATGGCGGCCATGACGATCCACAAAAATGTACGCTTAATGAAGTTGGAATAACCGTAGAAGTTAACATAAACGGAACACGAATAGTTTTTTTTCTGGATTTCCACTATCGTAAGTGGCCCAACAAGAAAATATGGCGGCCATTTTGGAAAGTGTTTTGAACTATTTCACATATTTGGTCGGCTATTTTTGCTTATTATTTTCATCGATGTTATTATTTTCATTTCTTAATTTATTAAATATTACTGTCTGATAATAACATAGCGCTATAGAACCAATCTGCTTTCAAAAATCAAGTCTAACGCAGTAGGATGGCTAAGTAATACAAAGCTACGTGTGTCAAAAGTGCCCGAAATGAAAATGGGGAAGCCATTTTGGAAATCCGAGATGGCTGTTATTACACCCTATCTATTGTGTAATAATCGTAGTGTTGAACCACTAAGATATCAGTTTATCGACAGGAATTATGTTCATATCGAACTTGTTGAAATATCGACTGAAATAGGCTTCAGATGGCGGCCATCTTGAAATCCAAGATGGTCGATTATATAACCATTTTCATTTGTCTAACTTTGATATGGCACTTTCCATCAATATTCTGACAACTGACTCAAAGAATAAGTCCCAAACACAAGAAACAGTGCAGGATTCCAGATGCTAAAATGGAACCATGGCGGACATTTTGAAGAATGACCGCTGTGACCTACATAGGAAAAGTTCGTGGTGGGTCCATATATAGAAATGCTCCACAGGCCTCGATGTATACCTGTGCCTTTCATGCTTTTATGAAAAAAGCACACAGCATACAATTCGATGAAAAATCTGCACATATTGACCGGGCTAGTAGAGGCTCAGACCGATTCATCGAGCGCAGAGCTAAGAGTTCGTCGAAAAGACTGACAATTATGCAACTTTATTTCTTTGCCCTACATACATGTAGCCAGATTAAAATTATATACTGTTTCTATACATATTATCAAAGCACGTATTATAATGTTGTAGGATGTTAAACCTGTTTTAAGTTGAAAAAAACTTTTAATTGTATGGACGACCATCATTGGCATAAATATACACGTTTCATGGCGAGAAACGACTGTACATGTACATGTAGATATTTTTGTGAATCACTGTCACTACATGCAGCTTGCATTCATACTATTATGTGAAGTATCAACGTCAGATGGAATATGTGTCAATAAAGATGAAATTATGCACATAGCTGAATGTAATCAGATTAAAAGCAGCCTGGCGGGAGGGGAGCGGAAAGTGCTCTCGCCCCTATATATTTTAGCGACCCCTAAGGCTACAGGGCTGAAACTTACCACACTATATCTTTGAGTAAAGCCCTACTAGAAAATCTAATAAAAAAATCCAAGATGGCCGCCATGATGACGACACAGTGACGTCATTTTCAGAAATGGCCTTTTTTTTGGCCGATTTTTCGATTTTTTTTATTTAGGCGTTTTCTTCGCAAAACTACATGATAAATTGGTAAATAATAATCTGATATGAAATAAAATAGGCTTTACCCACTTTTTTCGCAGAAAAGCGCAAATTTTGAAAAAAAGATGAAAACATCGCTTTTCTGGTACCTCACATGGCCGCCATTTTGAATTTAATTCAAATGAGCTTAAAATGACCTCAATATGATGATAAGTCAAGGAGTATCAGCTCTCAATTTTTTTACGTTCCGGAGATGGGAGCAAAAATACAACAGTGTGTGTGTGGGGGGGGGCGGAAAATACCCCCCCGCCCCCCAGCCAGGTAGGGTTAACGCGTACTTACCGCATAATAACAATCAGCAGGAATTGAACCATCGACCGTTGCTCAAATTTTAGAAAAAAAACTAAAAATAGAAAACAAACTACATTGAAGGAAAACACCAATGGATGGCACGACTGGTCGTCCGTAGAGAGCTGGAAAATAAGGTTTGAACAAGAGTGTTTCATTCTCAAGGCTGGACTATCCATATCGGTATCAAACCTGTGAGTGTTTTGTCGAACAGCTTTATACAGGAAGAATCATGCCGATTAAAGGTAAATGTGACTTTTATAATACACACGAAATATTTAGAATATTAGAAATTCAATTCTTGTATTTTGGACAGCTACACAAAGATCTTTCATATTTATATATCCGTCGATTCAACATAGAGTCGAATAGTACAAAAACGAGGTTAGACGGTGGGTGTAAACTTTTAATTGAACGCCGGAGTCCAAAAGGTTTTAGCATGTTTTCTAGACCAGAATTCTTTTGCTGAGTCAGAAGAAGCGCGTCTTGGTGGTCAAAGCTGCTTCATTTTGGATGAAAAAACGCGATTTTTCGATTTTTTGACCAATTTTCAACGAAATTGATCAAACGAATTTATAATTACCAAATATTTATCTGCGCCTCAATATTTGGCTTCAAATTGAATGTGCTGAACTGGCCCAAGAATATACGCGATTATTTCGTCCAAACTGAGGTTGAAATTGATCAAATCTATAAAACATAGCGCTAGAATTGTGTCGGTGATATTTGTTTTTTAAAGGGTAGGTTATTTTCAGGCATCCAGAAAACTTACGACAGCCATTGGGCAGTCAGCAATACCAAATATGACCATGATCACCCGATTCCTTTGGCGAACTACGCAATAAACTTACCCCTACCCCCTTTCCGGCAGAATCGAGAAAATGTGTTTGTCGTTTTGCAGAGACCACGATTTGTCCCCATTAACTGGCTCCTCTTCGCCATAGAGAGTGAAAACTTCAACAACCTGTAGTTGGGTCACGCTGTATCAAACCTGACCGTCTCATATCTCACTGACCGTCATACTGACTTTTACGTTAACGTCATGAACTCCAAACGTAATTCTCGAAATTTTTCATTGATTTTTTCATTGATTTTTAGTTTTTTTACTTTGTTTTGGTACTGATACATTTAACCCAACACAACTGTCCCTGTTGAAATGTAATGATTGGATTTTCTTTGCGGTAGAAAAAAAGGGCAATTTTTCTAGCAAAAGAAAAACTGAAAAGCTCGAAGACAGACAATATAGTATGTATATCAGTGACTTATGAAGTCAATAAAAGTACCATATTGTCGATTAAAATTGCCCAATTATTAGCTTTACATCATATTTTGGCATCTTAGTGCAGGGACATAATTCCTGGAGTAAGTTTTATTTGTAAATTATTAGCAACATGCATTTTCGTATAGATGGAACCTTCCAGACTAACAAAATTGTTGGTGCCGAGTTTGCTTTCTTGAGTTTGAAGTAGTTTGGATTAACCCTTTCTGGCCTCGTTGATATTGGGTATGGAAATTTAGCGTTTTTTAAACTTTTCGCGGTATCACCAAAATGACTAAAAATCGAGAGCCAAGACTCTCCCAGGTTTTAGAATATTATATTGGGCTAATTGTGAGCCCATTTCTGAAATTCTAGTGATTAACCGCCATCCCTTAATTTCAAATAGCACTTATGTGGGGAGCATTCACAAATCGCACTTTTTCAGGCGGTTCATCTAAAAGGCATTACTCTTAGCTCAGGAGAGACAGAGAATGGTCCCAAACCCTGATGACGTATTATATCTCTCTCAATCACGTGATGACTTCTGTATTCATTCATCTGCATGACACGTGATCACTTATCCAGAAATCTAACATCGCTTATGTAACGCGGAACCAATTAAATTGTCATTGTCAACGTACATTACATGTGCCGCAAGGCGTGAAATCCTATATGTAACCCGATAAACCAAATCAAAGCTTGCTCTTTCGACTGTGCCAGTCCAGGGAGTTCGCGCTGGCAATTAAGCTGATGTCGTGTTACACACATGAAGAATGTGACAGGCTAATTGAATTGTATAAAGATCCTCGCCAGCCATTTAATTGTCATGGATGTTGGGAGCCTGAATTGCATCAAGAGATAGAAGTGGGATTTTATTGTCAAGGATGTAGAGGGCATACGCCATCAGGTTTCAGGACAATTAAGGTTTAACGTCGCGTTCAACAATATTTCAGCTATATAGCGACTCTTAGCTCAGTGTGCAAATTTGTTAAAACCGAGGGATCTCGCATCAGAGCCTATTGCCTTACGCATATTTTGAATATATTTGCATAATTTTCCAGCTTAAAATATGATGGTTTAATTCAAAATGTCGGACATGTGGGGGTCACCTGAGTATCACAATTGTTCATGTTTTTCGTAAAGTTAAAAACATTATTCTGAGCTCAATGTGCACATTTATCAAAACTGAGGATGAGCGGAGGGGTCTAGAGGTGCGTGTCTAGTTTTTGAGGAGGGCGAGGTGGCGGGGGTATTTTTCCGGGTCAGACTGCCACACCCAGCACCTATCAGGCTGAGGCATAACCCTCCTGAAAACCTAGACACTCATCACTAGACCCCTCCGCTCATCCCGAGTAAAAATTTCAATTTCCGTAATCAGCTAGGTATTATGGTCGCATTCAACTCACTATAATACTGTTTACTGTGTTTATTTACTTCAATATGTGACAAAAAATAACGGTGTATTGTTATTCTTGAAAATGGATACCACTGTGACCCCAAATCCAATATGGTGTCAAATATGGTCGCCATATTCCTTGAAATTACGGATTTCTCACAAGTCGCAGCATATATTCTCAAATATTTGTTTGAAAATTCATATTTAAAACCAAAAGGCATATGAATTAAACCATTCGATTTTAAGGCGAATATTATGCAAATATATTCAAAATATGTCCATAGACCCTGATGCGAGATCCCTTGATTTTAACAACTGAGCTAAGAATAATACCTTTTAGATGAACGACCTGGAAAAGCGCGATATATGGATCCTCCAATAAAAGTATGCCTCAAACTTAGCCAATTATAATATTCTAAAACCTCGGAAAGTCTTGGCTATCGATTTTTGGTCATGCTGGTGATACTCGAAAAGTCCGAAAGGGTGCTAAATTTCCATACCCAATATCAACGAAGTCAGAAAGGGTTAAACCAAACTACTTCAATTTCAGACGAGAGATCCTTAAGGATCTTGGCGCCCACCATTGTCCGATAATTGTAAGCTAATGACAAGAGGATCTTTTTGTCCATTCTTACTAAGAACAAACGATTGATTTATAATTTTGTTTACAGAATTTCGAATCTGAGAGAAAAAGATCGAAAAAGGGACACTGGAAAACACCAAGATATAATATTTCTAAAGTTTCAGGTGTTTCAAGATTTCTAGAAACTGTACTTATGTCGGTTGTTATAGTACAACAGAAATGAGCAAAGTTAGTCGGAACGTGAATGTACATGTACGGAGGATCATTCGTCTTCGTTTTGTAGTATTTTTATTTGATTTATTTTTTTGCACGTGTCATCATTGGGTACTGGAAGCGAAGACAAACCTCTGACACTTTGGCATTAGCTATGAAACATACTTAAGATTTTATAATTAGGAACGAATGTTAATTCTGTTCTGTTTACTGGGCTACTTAATACTGAAGAGATCCGTTCCGCGCAGTAAATTAATGTTGCATCTGCAGAAAGATCCATGCAGTACTTCCTGAGAAATGACGATAAAGTTTCATGGGGAAATCCAAGATGGTTGCCTGGTGGCCATATTGGATTTTTGAATCGGACCATAAAAGGTATCTTGCACAACTAGACCCCAAGGGGAACCTGTGTACCAAATTTGAGAAAGATCCATTCAGTAGTTGCTGAGAAATCGCGATAACAAGGTTTCATGGGGAAATCCAAGATGGCCGCAAGGCGGCCATAATGGATTTTCGATTCAGACCGAAAAAGGTTTCTTGCATAACTATACCCTAAGGGGAACCTGTTACCAAATTTGAGAAAGATCCATGCAGTACTTCCTGAGAAATTACGATAACAAAGTTTCATGGGGAAATCCAAGATGGCTGCCTGGTAGCCATATTGGATTTTCGAATCGGACCAGAAAAGGTATCTTGCACAACTAGGCCCTAAGGGGAACCTGTGTACCGAATTTGAGAAAGATTCATGCAGTACTTCCCGAGAAATCACGATAACAAAGTTTCATGGGGAAACCCAAGATGGCTACCTGGTGGCCATGTAGGATTTTCGAATCGGACCAGAAAAGGTATCTTGCACAACTAGACTCCAAGGCGAACCTGTGTACCAAATTTGAGAGAAGATCCATCCATTAGTTTATGAGAAATCGCCATAACAAAGTTTCATGGGAAAATTCAAGATGGCCGCTTTGTGGCCAGATTGGATTTTTCAATCGGACCAGAAAAGGTATCTTGCACAACTGGACCGCGAGGGGAACCTGTGTACCAAATCTGAGAAAGATCCATACAGTACTTCCTGAGAAATCACGATAAAGTTTCATGTAGAAATCTAAGATGGCCACCTGGTGGC
>JAVTVY010050295.1:0-22879 GCA_036873755.1 Hanleya hanleyi
GAGTGGTAGCTATCCTGCCCCACCGGATTCACAATAAATCATAACGCGGTACTACAAGATATCGGATAGACAACTCTCCTCAGGGCTTCATGGCGAAGGCATGGGATGAAGAGGGACGTCTTCAACCCCAGGTCTTCGACATGGCTACCCGCACTATACATACTCTCATACCGTATCTTCTCCAAGTCACTCCATATATTAACTTTACCACAGACTTCCATGAACGTGTCACATAGCTTATCACACACAGAAAACCCCACAAAGAACACACAGAAATTCTGTAATTACACAGCAACCATCGAACCCAGGCGTCCAGCACCCGGTTCCCTCACACAGATTACATAGACACCTTGTTCATCACAACGCATCATTCTCCCAGAACACACTACACGTATAACGCCGCAGAACACATCACAATTTCCGAACATCCAACTCCGAACATACACGAGGTTCTCCAACACACACCATAATTCTAGAACAATAGTCCCAAAATACGCATTACATTACACAACACATTAACAACGGTTTGGGTCTAGAATTTTATATATTTTTTTTTTCCTCAATTCCACAATGCCTCAAAAAACATCCTGTACAACAAAACCAAATCAACCCCCAAATAGGATAATTTCACACGGAAAATCAAAACCAAATACAATATATCCATCACTGCATACACGTGATGGCACACATCCATATATCTCCACCAAGCTGACACTATACTACATCGCTTCAGACGCATACACAAAATGCGTCACCAATGGCCCATCAACTAACTTCACCATTTATCAGTTACTGGCAGAGGGAAATGGAGCCCACATGGAACAAGTCACCATTCCATAAAAATTCAAACTGCAAAAACCTTGGTGTCCCCAATAACCAAGGCTTTATCTCTAAAATCTACAACACATCCATAGGCTGACAGGAAATCAAAGCCTAGCAACAGGTCGTCAACCAAGGGTGCCACCACTATATTTCCAGTACAGTGAAAATCGGAGATGGACAATGGGACCTGCCGAACTAGCATTCCCATACTGGTCATTCCTCGAAATGCACCAGTTAACCGAATAGGCGAAGACGACAGCCCCTGGAGACCCAATCTAGCAAATAAATGTTCACTCATGACGGTGACTTGGGCGGCCGTGTCTACCACAGCAGCTACCGGCACAGACCCAACCTTAACTGGAATGGACATCGCCCACCCCTGGGAACGAGACAGAGTAACATCTCCGACTGCTGCAGTAAGTTCAGTAACACCTGCCTCGTCCCCCGTGGACGACCCCACACCGCCATTTGCAGTTGCTAATTCAGCCCACCCATCTAAACCACATCTAACAGGACAAAAACGGCTTATGTGACCGGGTTTACGGCACGAGTAACAGAGTCGTGGTGGACGGAAGGGTCGCGATGACCGACGGCGAGGGGACCTCATATTTATCCCTTCCCCTTCTGCCTTACAAGCATCAGGAAAAGCCTCCCCCACTGAATCAACATTAACAGTCCTACATGTAACCGTCTGAAAACTCAAGTCTCTCAGATTATATCGTGAGGAGTTCACATAACTCAAGGCTTCCGAGATTGTTGTGGGGCTCTTTTCCATAGCAAATCTCGCAGCCTGTATTTCCCTGCATCCCCTAAGAAAATGTTCCACCGCTACTGACTCAATAATCTTTTCCGGTGCATTCGGATACCCGTACCTTGCCAACCTAGCGCATCTAAAAGCAAACCCCTCTAAAGTATCCTCGGGGCCCTGCACTTCCGCTTGCAAACGCTGCCTAACTGCACGCGGAGGTTCCTTACTATTATAATGGCATTCCATTGCTTTGAGGAGCATATCAAACGAGGCTTTGACTGCCTCCGATTGATAGCTGTAAAACACCATGGCATCGCCATGAATACAATCAGTTAATTTTTTAAGACACTGGTCTTTATTCCACTTTCTACGTTCAGCCTCCAACTCAAATTTAACCCTAAATGGAACCCAGTCCCCTCTGATTCCTGAAAATACTAAAGTTTTGGGAAGCCGGGGACTTTGGCTACGGTGGCGTTCTTGGGATACATGTCGCTCGGTTGATCTGGATCTGGACGAGCATTCGCTACATTTACTAGGAGAGGCCTCAACCTCCCCCTCGGTATCAGTAGCGGACACATCGACCAGATTCCCATTATCTATATCCCCTTGGAGATATTGTCCCCCTACCATAGCATTGTCTAACAACAATCTATTCCTATTTATTGGGCATTGAAAGTTCGGAGCTGAAGTGTGACCACTGGGCGGTAACTGATGAAATACATTATTTACATCCCTAGCCAGACCAGTGTCCAGTCCTGCTGTTCCATTTAGATCTGATGGACATGGGGGGTCGGGAAGGGCAGCTGGTGCATTTACTTGAACATGTGGTCCATTTTGTTGAACAGGGGCTGCATTCAATTGATTTGCAGTCTCTCCCCCACCCTCAATCAATTGTTCAGGTCTATTATTTACAACATGAGTTGGGTCCGCCTGACCAGCGTCCCCCGTTGTCTGTTCAGAGGTCGCATGTGATGAAATCTTGCTTGGAGCACTAAGCAATGTAACAACAGTCCTCATATCTAAACCTACTTGTTCCATCTTATCATCAACTTGCTTCACCTTACCATCAACTTGACCTATTTGAGTATTTACTTGTTGACCTAGTTGGTCAACTTTAACATCCACTTGGGTCAATTGGCGTCCATAATTATCTATCTTTTCATCCAATTGTCCTAAATGAATCTCATATTCCTTGATATTATCATGCAACTGGTCCATTTCTACATCCATTGCATCCACTTGGGCCGTTATTCCAACTTTCCATGATCCAATGATTTCTTCAAAACGACGGTCAACTAAAGCATTAATGTATTCCGGACTTCCCGACAAGTCTAAACCTATAATCTGCCCCTCTAGCACTAGATCGGCTATATGCCCGGCACTAAACTGAGTCGCCTGCATAAAATGCTTAAAATTAACCAACCTGCCCTCTTCCTGCAAGGCTACCACACGTGCACTTCGACTACTCCCCACCCCTTTCAACTTTTGCAGTGCTTCCTCTGTAGCCACTGACACATCAATGGGTCCTAAATCTGCCATGTTAACAAAAGTGCAACGATATACGGTATATGCAAACAAGTCCAAAAAAATAAGGAATACCCAATCAAAATCTAGTCAAATACATTCAAATATATCAAAGACTTTCAGTGAGTTTCCTTCTAGAAACTCACTGAAGCAAATGAAAGACAGCCCACATTGGTATGTCTACTACAAAACACCAAATCTGACACCAAAATATATAGCAGTGTCAACTCCTCATACTCAGTGAATGAAAAAATATTTAAACATGTGCATGCTCAAAATAATGAAACACTTAAATGAACCTAATGCACGCGCGTTACCGCAGTCAACGCGTTCTAGTTTGACTAATCAGCCATATCCATTAGCGAAAAAGAAAAAGAACAAGACCCATCTCTAGAACAAGTGCAACACGTGTTACCACACAGTCAACACGCTGTTGCAACTTCTCTGTTAATCTTGCACTATTTCAATTTACGACTAATCATGAATAGGGCACTAAAGAAATCCAGGGTGGGTCTGGAGGAGAAAAAAAATCAATTATCAATTGTGCCCGGAAAACAAAGTCAGGCCACCTGTGTTCAACATAAATAAACCTTAAATTTAACACAGTCTCTCGTGCCTGGAGGAATACAACACAGAATACAAACTAGATTTTAGACTTGACCACATCGAGAAGTTAATAACTCCGAGTTCAAATACAAACAGGAAATAGTCTGTCTCGAGATGGTAAACTGCATCAAAGTTTTAACTCACTCGCTCAACACCATGAACAACCTTCAGTCTATCATTCAGAGTCCTCAAGGATGAACATAGGCACGTTCCCATTCAATTAAATTTCAAACAATAGCATAATTTCCTGAACTGATCCAAGAGAAGGGAGAAAACAGACAGGATATACAAATCATTAACTCAAGTCAAAAGGATTGAAGGAAGTCTGATTACTATCATCGCGGTGACAACTCCATGGTGTCGCCATGAATGTGGCTCGCATGACTGACAATACCCTAAACAATCAACTGAGCAATCAAAATCATGTATTGGATAACCAAAATGTAGCCAATATATATCTGTATTAATCCAGAAAATCGACACGATGAGCGATTTTTTTAGCCGACCAGTTGACAGCCGACAAATTCGAATATCACGAACACCACGACATAAATGGAACTATACAAATTAGGGACAACCATTCAAAAAAAATATATCTTGAAACACAAAGAAAAAAGGGGTTTCCCTTTTATCAGGATGGGAAAAACGTTAGCAGAAGACAAAGTCACATTGACCCGCGAACAATCTGAGCATTTACTATTGTATTCCAACGCACAATTGCATTCCAACTACAGATTTCTCATAAAGGTCGGCAAAATCTTCAATCCCAATCCAAAGACCCATAAATACTAACACATAGCAGAAATCTCACACAAAAGTCAATCTCAGAAACAATACAATTCAATCGTACAGAAGCACATAGACAACATCACACAGTAACACCTGGAGTGACAATGGACAAAAACTTCCATAAAAATTTGATTCTCCCCGATATACAAGCTCTATATGATAGCCCAGTAAAAATATTTGAAAATTGTATAACTGCCAGGCTCAAATCGCATTCAATACCACCGAGTCAATTTATCCGGTTTTTAACAATCTATTGACCACAAACGGCCAAAATGCCACTACTGATAACACTTCCCGTTTATCACACGACAATAATCCTGTATACACGACGACGCCAAATGCAATAAATGAATAGAGTAAAATACACAATTTCCAAGGTTGAACCTATACCCCCATATAGCCAGTATGGGACTATATGGGCTATATGGTACTTTTCCAAAAATTTCACCGTTGCGCTCCGAGACCCTTCCCATCGTGTTCTAAATGACTAGACGTGAAAAACAAATCCAAGCAACCTATACTATTCCCAAGAAATGTTGACTAGTTCAACTGGCTAAATACCAGGAATATATTTAATAACACGGACCGAATTGAGCATATCGAGTCTCTCAAAGAGGCGAAACGATTAATTGCCACATTACACAGATCTATATATGCTGTCAACAGTGCCAAATTATACCGCATGGCCTTACTAATAGCATAGCGCGCCTATCACAGGGTAACAATACCGGTACTGTATATACAGCGACACCAAGTTTATTGAATGCATACGACCGATACACTGTTTACAAGAAATGTTAGCGAGCTCAGCCGGCTATATACCAGAAAAAATATTTGATAGCATGGGCTGAACTGAACACACGACAAGTTTCATAACGAAAGAGGGGGAAACGCCTAACCGACCTCTACATGTATATCGCACAGACCAGTGTGATCATATTGTCAAATTTCACTATCGCGTAGCTAGCCTATCGGCCGAGACAAAAAAGCCTGTCTAACACAATCAACAGCCTGCCAGACGTGAAAGGATTTATACAGAATTATCGCGACCAGAATAGCCCAATATCAGGATGACCGAGTCCCGGTAAAACAATTCTACATACAAAGCTGTGCAAAGCCGGTCACGAAAACAGGGAAGGTGGGGAACGCGAAGAGAGAGGACAATTGGCCGACTTCCACCCCGCGTTTGTTTACCGGAAATTTTTCAGATTTCCAGGCCAAAATAGGCTCTCAACCGTGAAAAATAAATTGTTTTGACTTCTGACAACAGATGTCGTAGAATAGGTGTGCCCCGCCTAGCAACACCTAGAACGATATAGAGCTAAAAGATCCCCCATTAAAATCTTCCCTCCAACCAGCCCGAATTCTATATGTGCGTCTCGTTCATTCAAAGTCCCAACCCAATCTGAACAAGAGAGCGTGCAGACTCTCGAATCGTCCGTGCCCCGAAGTATTCCGAACCTCTCTCTTCGGGACCAAACCGGTTCGGCTCGGTAATGATCGGAACTATAGCCGGAAATCATGCAATCCCCTGGCATATACGATTTATTTCGACACGCCAGGGATTAACATTCACGAGCGTATAGCTACCTCTACAACAATCCTTTAAACTGTATAATTGCTTGGCATCGTTGTCTACAATTATCGATTTCGCGGAAACGTATAAGGCCGAAATGGTCATTGCTCATTCGCGTGTTTCAGCTCTTCATGTTTACAAATGCGGCCACCACAAGTAAATAATCACGAAGAAATCTGTGAAATTATTACATGAATATGCGATTGATAAGTGGGGCACAACTCCAGGTCGGATAAGACCCAAACCAAACCGTAATATAGACAGAAAATTAAAGTTGGCCCCTCCCAGTGCATGTTGTGATAATGCTCTGAATGTTGCACATACAACGCAGGTGTCGGACGTATCCAGCAACTGAGTGTTTCGTGTGCAAAGGTATCAACCTCCTTTCAGAGAAAACAGGAATTTCATGCTACGTTGTTGCGCAGTTTACCCATTCCAGCAGATTTCAACTGAAATATCACAGTTCAATTTACAGATTAATGTGTTTACGATTAAATGTAATCAACATAATAAACTCAAAAATACATTTACTGTGAAATAACGGTAATTTATAACAGTGTATTCACTTGGGAAAGTAAGTGTCACCACTTGTTGATGATCATTTCCTGAATATATAAAGAATATGTTTAAGTTGCAAAACTGTTAGCGGCAAAATTGGAAATGAATATTGTCATGTTATAGTGACGAAACACAGACGAAATAGGCCTACTCTTATGTAGAAGTTATAGATATGTGTAACAATTATTTTTTGCTCCACTGGATCGTCACAATATTCAACTACTAACAAGTGGTGTGGCTGTGTGTGTTTGTGTGCAACTCTATTTGCGAATTACAATAACATATACGATTATTTGCGTTAGGGGTTAGCAGTCTTTATTTCACGTCATTATTTCAGTGTTAAGTCCAAAATCAAACTGGGAGAAAAGAGAAAACATTTTTTTTTGTGATTTGAAGTTTCGAACCCAAAAGCTGCCGTTCATTTAATCTGTGATCCGACGCTCTAACCATTCGGCCAAACAGCTGTTACAATTCTGATTTGGAGGAATCATGTGCCGAATGGCGGTGAACTACAGCCGTACAGAGCATTCCATGCGTTAATCTCTAAATTATGAAAATATGACAACTTTAACTAAAACGATTTTTCAATATCGTTTAGGATCAAACCCACCGAATTTGAAAATCTAAGACTCGTTTTGGTTAAAGGTGTCATATTTTTCATATGAAGGGAATTCCCTCTAAGGATATCACCCAAAAAATTGCAAAAACAAACAAATGCCTATTTTTTGAATACTCGTAATATTTATTTGACAAATCTCTTGTCGGTGAAAATTCAGAATACGAAATTTCAGTATTTTCTCTCTCAAGCTAATAAATTTTGAAGTAAACACGAGAAAATCATATTTTTGATGTATAAACGCAGCACACCAAGGAAAAAATTACAGCCATACCGAACACCTCCTCTTAGAGTAAATTGTAGTCTACAAAAAATGCAAAGTGGCTGCTATAATTCAAAATGGCCGCCAAAATAATTGAATTGGATAGCTGCTGGTACTGTATGTCTTGAAATACGGGCTAGGAAGTTGCTTAATACATTCAAGTACATATTGAAGCTATCGTTATGTGATACAGTGTCTTACCATGATGTGACTTTTATGTTGCGCATGTACACCCGGGAGTAGTGCGAAAAGCGCAGATACGGGCGAACGGACACACGGATGGACAGAAAATACACCCATATACGCTAGCTCCTTATGGTTACTAGTGTTATGTGGGCCTTGGAGAAAACAGGTCAGTTGGTCGTGATATAATCAGTGGTAAAGAAAGCGCAAATAGGGTCGTATTAGGTGCGCACATGCGCACTTGGGAGAAAGCAGCTATACATAGCCTACAGACTAACCCCATAGGAGTGGTCATGTCGACCTTGGGTTTTGAAGAAAAACGAAGAAAACGCAAACTTTCATTCACATCATTTTGAATTTACTCAGGATATTTTGCTCAAAGGGGTCAGTTATAGGCTCCAAATGACCCCGATATAATAATATCACGGAATGTCAGCTCTCAATTTTGTGTCGTTACGGAGATGGGGTAGAAAGTTGGTGGAGGGAGGGGGGGAAATGCTGCCCCCTCTCTTCCCAGGTCTGGTCGGGTTAACTGGATTTCCATCACTAGTTTGGGCAAACTACTGATGAAACGACCCATCCGCCTTTATCCTAGAATATTAGAAAATCTACCAAACTTGCCAACTTACGCCTGTGCATAAAGTCGATAAACCCACCTGTGATCATGTGAGTGATGAATTTTTCGGAAAGGAATACAAATTTCCCAAAAGTGAATAATGTTGCTGTACATGTACATCCTTTAACTGATGAACAACATCTGTAGGCAACAGAACATTGTATTTAGCCTCAAGAATAAATAGTCGTGACGATTAACCACATCTCATTATGCTTGAATTTCAGGAAACTATTGATGGTTTCTGTTTGCGAGGCATAGAGGTGATGACCCTTTTATGGTGATGGGGTTTGGTCATCGTCCTGTAAGGCCTATGAAAAAATGTGATGAACTCTGAGGTCCCCATCATCTTCAAATGGTGATCGTTTCCACCAATTATTAAAAGTTGATAATGGAAAAAGGTGATAGCTATAAAACCTCGCTTTTTGTGATGCTGTCATTACCGTTTTCTGGCTATAGTTGAAAGTGCCCCACTACCCAGAAGTCTGACTTCCATCATTTGCTTTCCTATCAAGATGCGGATAACGAAACAAAGAATTGATGCCAGGGTCCATTGTGCAAAGTCGCACTTGAAGAGTTATAGGAAAAGCCCAGATAAGTCGGATTGGGTGCGCACTTGGGACTACTTACATGTACACCCATAGAAAGAAATACACCTATATTAGTGACTAGTGGCATGTGGTGCTGAACGAACGTTCAGAGGGTCATTTGTATCGAAGGTCCAGAGATACGTTTATACGCACTCGAGAACTAGTAGTAGAAGGGCATTTTCGCATGGGATTTCTTCGGGAGAATGTGGCCCATGCATATTTGGTCCAAATGCGTTGTGTTTGTTGTCTCGTTGTGCACAATAAAACTGGGTTACTGACGATGACCAGTTGATAGAGTAAAGTGCGATCCCACGCTCAGAGCCATGATGAAAACCATGAGTTACGTGGAAGAGGATACTGAGTTTCCACACACAGTGACTCTGAAAAAAGCGGTTTAAATTCAAACACGTTAAAAGTCATGATTTCAAAATGAAGTTATGCTCGCGATGTTAAGAGCCGTCATGCTGACCCTTAACATCGCATTGTGACGTTAAGGGTTGATGTGATGTTCATCATTGCGCGCTACATTGCGTCACAATATGAGAATTCCAATGTCGGTGGTACACTGAACGTCAACTTGTCTGACTCAACTACGTTGATCCGGCTCAACCAGAACACATATGTACAGAAGTCCGGCCTATAACGGATAATAGGGAACACATATGTACAGATATCCGGTCTATAGGAGATGAATGAGAGCACATGTGTTCGGGTGTTTGGTCTATAGGGGATAATAGAGAACACATATGTATAGATGTCCTGTCTATAGGGGAAAATAGAGAACACATGTATACAGATATCCGGTCTATAGGGAAAAATGGAGAACACATATGTACAGATGCCTGGTCTAAATCAACCTCGATACAGACAAGAAGTAGAAAATCCCAAGTCCGATGAGAGATCAAAATCAATAGCAATCTGAATTGCATTATGATATCAAGTAGCCGGTACTCGAAGTTCATAGTAAACCCAGATAAATATGTTCAATAACTCAGAATTCGGAATAGTTTGTTTCAGAATAGTCCTTTTCGAGACTGTAATCACATACTGTCCAGTTTGCTCAGTTTTCTGAAATTCTGGAATAATGGGGGAGGGGAATTTCAGCAGTATTGTACCCTAGTCTACACGTAGAATACGGTCAATGTATGGGCCTGTACATATGCCTTCGAGTGAGTGAGTGAGTGAGTGAGTAGTAGGGTTTAACGTCGTTTTCAATCTTGTTTCAGTCATATCACGATGATGCCTACATGTGCCAGAACACGAGAGTGCTCACAGTTCCTATTACCCTGAACACTGATCAACCCAGCCAGCACAGCACACGGTCACCCATCCAAGTATTGACCGAGCGTAACGTTGCTTAACTTCGGTGATCTGCCTTCGAACCTGAGACCATATACTTCGCTCTGGCCCATCATTACTGTAATTCGTAGGTACATTTTAACGAAAGACCAAGGTGGCATGAAAACGAAGTAGATCTAATTAGTCAATTTGGATTATATTTTCTTCAAAACATTTATCACGCATAATGTTAAAGGTATGTCAGCAGTGTACATGTATCTGTAAAATATCAGAGGTATTCTCACCCTTTTGATTCAGCAGTGGTTTATTTTATTAATTTTTCAAAAAAATTCCTAACTTACTCTGTGCTTAGAATCCTGTGTGTGGATAATCCTGGGCATTCGTTCCTAAGATTATAAGCTACGATTTGGTGTAATAATACTTTTAATAGCATATTTTTGGAATAATGAAAGTCAAATTCAGCTGGCTATCTTTACTCTTGGGGTGGTCACCTCTGATCAGCTCCAATACTATGATCTCTTAAACTCTGACCTCTATCTACGTACATTGATTAGCATAATCATTTACATGAACCTGGCGCAATATCATCGCTATATATCCGTCCAACGGAAATTAAAAACGAGATAGGTGACTGAGAAGATAGATTAGAAGCAGACTGTATAGGCCTACCGGTATCAAATTGTGGATGCTGGCCGAGTTCAACAGCACCTTATTGCACAAAGGCTATTTTGATTGATGACATATTTGAGCATGTGGTTTACGAATAGTATTCTTCATAAAAATAAATTGTCAGCTACAAACTGAAAAACGTCTCGTCTGCTGTCATTTTCTTGCTTTGCTGAATGTGAGAATGTTCATTATAAAATTCTGTTTTAAATCTGGAAATTAAGAGACTGTCGATTTTAATGTTATATTATCATCTTGTATTGTCGTGATTCCACCCCCTGATTATCGTTACTTTTGGAATAACAGCCTGATACTTTGCAGACGAGATCTTTGGAGAGGCATTATGGAAATATGCTGGCATGATTCGCCCCGGGATAACTATATCTGAATTTAGATAAATCTAGCACAATCTTTGTGTTTTGTGCTGCCACCAAAGCATCGAAACATTGTCGCGCGGTAGAAACTCCTGTTCAATTGTTTTGTGTTTTGTATTGTTCTCCAAAGTACACAAATTCATGAACAGGATTTTGTTTCAATATCTTACATAACAACCTATCAATATGTATTGAAAATCTCGGAATTGGCAATAGCGGTATTCGTATAAATCTTGTATAAATCTTTCCCCGGTAAATTTAAGTACTTGTGATGTTCACGATCAGAGTCGAAATTGACGATCCAATGTGTGCAGTTGGTTTTATCTGTCCTAAAAGATATTACATTGGCGACGAGGATGGGATCAATTATGTAGGAGACGAAATTATAGACATTTGACATTTTACCTTACACAGAAGGTGTAGGGGAGACCGGGGCAAGTTGCAACAGGGGTAAGTTGCAACGGGGTCTTTTTAGCGAGCCACAAATACATTTTGGTTCTTTGAGCGCCACCTAGTGGTTGTTTTGTTGGCGAGGAAGGAGCCCGGCAATAAAGTTGTCTGCAACACGAGTTTAGGGATTTTTTCCTTCGACAAACGTGTTTTTGACCATCGTAAGTAAATTTTGCATTTTAAGTTCTTTGTGAAACAGCTGATAGCATGATAACAGAATAATTTCTCGAGATAGGCAGTTGGATGTATATAAGATTGGAGTAGATAGTCCACTTAGCAGAATTTACCAACGTCCCTCTAGTTTTAACAAGATGGCCGATCTTTCTTCTGTGTCCCCTTGGGGCAAGTTGCAACACGCGAGGAGGGGTAAGTTGCAACAGCATAAACAACTATGTTATATTTCCAACTTTTTATTTTGAAGCAGAACATCAGAGTTTTCACCAGATTGCCGCACTTAAACCTTTTCATGATTCCAATTTTACTTGCTATGGAAAGAAACTGATTTTAACGTTTTTTTCTACAATTTATTAAAACAGTGGGAATTGCTCTGAGTATGTATTACTTTCAAACGCCAAGAAGAATATAATATATCCATATGCTGATGTTTAGTTGGATTGGTGATACATCTTTTGCGCCTGTTGTTTAATTAATGTTAACATTCCGCATTTCCACTTGGATAATATTTGCATTTCGTGATGCAACTTACCCCGACATGTGATTCAACTTACCCCGCTATGGGGCACGTTGCAACGGCCTGACATGGTTGTGTATAACAGAGAGTCTATCTGAAACTGTTGTAGCTACATCCATAATTATGGAACCTATATGTAGCCTAATAATGTAGGTATGCTACGTCTTAAGGTGAATCCTGTAAACCCACTACTAACTGACATAAGACAGTTTTAGTAAAAAGTGATGCAACGTGCCCCGGTCTCCCCTACAAGTCATTATAAATGAATGACGAATGTGTGTTTGCTTTTTCATGCACACCAGTTCATCCGGAAGGTAATACAGCAGGGATTTACTATGGGGTGGTTCGCCTTCACTCCAAAAGGGCACATCAGGGGGTTCGCTGTATGAGAAAAGGGGCAAATGGAGGGTTCGCTTCAGTTTGAAAAGGGAATTTATATGAGAAAAATATATAATATTTTCGAAAGGGGGGTTTTCCCGAACCCCCCAAAAAACCCCTGGCTACGGGCCTGTACAGTCAAAGTAAATCCCGACAGTGGGTGCAAGCGAATCAATTTTCATCGAAAGTCCGAATACAATCTTAATATAGACCCAACATTCCATTGAAGGTTTGTGACATCCATAGGATCACAGGGGCTCGTTACCGTTGTTAATTGGTTAATTATGTTGATTAAAGGGGTAGACAGGTGGAGATTACAGGAATTCTAACACCCTGGGGCGTTCTTTGGTACAAGTCAACTAATAATCTATTTAACACAATTCGGGTATGCTGATTTCGAAAATCACTCTTACCAAAATATCTCTTGCCATTACCCAAAATGGCGAATCAAAGATGACCGCCCAAAACACGATTTTCTGACATACAGCCGATGAATGCAACTTAGTCTGTGACGCTTATGCATATTCTGATTCATTTAATTTCTGATTCAATTAGAGCAGAACAAACATATAAAACAAAATACTGAAATTACCAAAACTGATGGATGGGTGTGGGTTGGAACTGACGTTATTCTGTGCATGCGCAATAGAAAAAGGGCATTGGAATGGACGTTTTTGGGTAGAGATGGACCATCCGTGGTCCTAATAGGCCGTGTAGGTTGTCAAATTGAAGCTCGCGTGGTGTAGACCACGATTTGAGCGATGTCCACGTCATCTGTCACCTTATTGGTGACGTCATCAGTACGAGTGGTAGCGAAAGCGGCCATTTCAGGGGTGCGCAGGGGTGTGTTTGAGAGACTGAGGGACCATTCTTGGTCCGAATGGGACGTGTGGGGTATCATAGTGAAGTTTTCGTGGACAGCGTCCGACTGGTCTGGCGTGACTTGGAATTAGGGGATATGGCGCGCATGCGCGGACACTCCAAGCTCCAAACACCCAAGTGCTCCATTCCCGAGCTCCGCTTCCTACTGCCCCATCCCCGAGCTCCAATCTCCAAACATTCAACTGTCCCATCCCCGAGCTCTGAGCTCTTGCATATAAACACGACATACATCTGTGAAAGCTTCATTATACGCCGGGTGTCCGTGGAGACGAGAGCCATGGTTTACGCATGTCACTTGTGTTCGAAGTCATTTACCACGCCATTTAATCCACGTAGACATTTGCTTTCCATATACATAAAAATCGTATAGAGCGAAGTCTTCTCACGGAACGGAGTTCCGATAACGCGAAAATTCAAAGTACGCGCGAAGAACGATCAACACCTACGTCACACACGAGAGTATTAGAGCATCCCTACGAGATGTGGAAAGACGTCATGGGCGATGAAATTCTTATAAAGGCCCCTCAGCTATACCCGTATAGTTTGGTGTTCTAGCCATTGGCAGTCCCCCTACGAAACTACAAGATTACAGCTTCGTCTCAGGAATTTCTCACGATATCGATCAAGCGTATTTCTTCGACCCCGAGCAGACCAACGCAGTAGTGTCAGATGATCTGATGAGTACGGCCAAGGACAATTCACACGTTACCGACTTGTTGACCAAAGGATCCCATCATCGCAATCTGTCCGTCATCTATTCGACCCAGAATCTGTTTCCTCAAGGGAAACTCAAGGGTCCAGAGATATTGCCTTGAACTGCCAATACTTTGTGTTGTTCCAATCCCATCGACAGAGCACAATCCGTGTGTTTGCAAGTCGAATTTATCCTCAGAACATCGACCATTTCATGCAGGCGATTCAAGGCGCGACAAGTCGTCTGTACGGTTACCTGTTCGTAGACTTAAAAGCTCATACCCCCGAAGATCGCCGGTTGACGACCCACCTGTTACCCGGCGAGGGGTCACTACAACGTCATATACCCCTACACGATCCACCGAGTCCACACCTAGCAGCATCCGTCCAGCAGCAGCAACCCACCCCCATACAGCGTCCCCTTCATATCATCAGTCCCGGAATATCACCCAACCGTGAAGGACTATCCCAAACCCGTACAAGGGAATGAACACAATGTGAACTCGAGACTATGGACGCATTTTTTCAAATAAAGTATGGACGCCGAGATGAGCGAGACGTTGTGGGTCGCAGAAAACAAATTTCACCACAAAGGTTATTCGAAAGAGGAAATCGCAATTTTAGCCCATAACACATTGGCACCCAGAATACGACGGACTTTACGTCAGCAGTATGCCGACCTCGTGACCCATATAAAATTGCTGGACAAGGACCCGGTCCATATGAAAATCAAAAGAGCAGCGTCGATGTTAAAAACCTTGGGCATGAACTGGAAAGCGGCGTATGCCATAGCAATACCACAAAAGAAACATTTGTTTGAACGCGTCATTAAAAGGCGCTAAGATAGAGCGTTGAGGCGAGCGTTAAGGCGTAACGACGGGCGTTGACGGACGTCATCGCATTTCGATGAATTAGTGTCAATCAGTCCACCGACTGATACATGAAAAGAGACTGCTGAGAGTCTATCTACTGATACAGAGAGTTTGATCTCAGATAGTCAGCCTACATCCCAGGTCAATGAGGAAGAATCTACCTTCTGGAATCGTATTGTGCATGAAGCTATTAATAGATATGCTGTGGTAATCGAAGACACCGGACAGTATAACTTTCAACAGGCGTACATCCGAATGAGCCCCTGCATCAGGAAAACAATCATGGCCATCTATGAACGGTATAGCCTGCTTCCGCTTGAAATAAAAGGCGATATTTCGATTATTTTGATATTGGTGTTACCACACAAGCGTTAAATGTGTTCATTACGACACATGAAAGGGAAGTGGGAAGAGGTGCTGACATACTGACAGAGCCACATGACTTCACAGCATAGTCTTCTGATTAACCTATTCTAAAGTACATACCAAGAATCTAAAGATTCGTGATATGTGTTGTATCTCAGGTACATTTTTATTGTACCTGTTCATGTGGCAACTTCGGTGACATGAACACATGACCCCTAGCAGCGGCATAAGCGGTATTAGATACAAATCTAGAGCGCTATGATGGAAATACTCTGACAACTCGTATATTGCTAATTGATGAGCTGTGTCGCTGTGACAACTCGTACACTGGGATGGGTGGGTTGTGTCGCCGTCAGATGAAAATGACGACATTTAACACAAAAGACTAGTCTGTAAGGCCCGATGTCGACCCAGCAATTTCAGAACACGCACTGGAAGGGACGCGGCGGCTAGCTTTAATTGTCGGACTATGATACGGTTTGGCTTTGGTTCTGGTTTTATCTGACTTGGAGGTGTGCCCAACTTATAAACCGTCTATTCGTGTAATAATTTCACAAATTCATTCGTGATTATTTTCGAAACTTGTGGTCACCGCATTGGTAAACACGAAGAGCTGAAATAAGCGAGCGAGCAATGGCCATTTCGGACTTTCAGTGACTTACATTTCCGCGAAAACGATAATTGTAGACAATGGTGCCACATAATTATACAGTTTAAAGGATGTTAAAAAAAAATGTAAATTACAGTGCAACCTAATTTGCAGTTGAATGCCTGTCAATAGACGGTAATTATAAAATACGGTGCAACATTTTACCCGTTAAAGTCTGTAAAAAGCGGTAAATGTAAAAATACGGTGCAACGTAATTGTTACAGTTGAATGTACTGGCACCTTTTATTCCAGTACATTTAACTGTGAATTTACGATGTGATTGATAACAGTGTGGACAGGTGCAAAAGTTTCCGCATTCTTTATCCCAGAATAATGCAGGAAATTTATTTTTGTTTCATATATCTGTTCTAATTCTTTAATAGAATACACCATTTTGGCCGAAAGGTCAGTATAGTTCCGGTCTCTAGTTGCCATGTATTCCTCCGCGGTTATGCGGTCTGGCGTTGATGCGGTCTGCCTCAGCGGAGAATACCCCTAAAACTGATTAAAAGTCAACCTTTATGCCATCATTAAACCATATCGACTGCGACATTGCTTGATCAATGCTACTTATTATTAGTTTCTTCATAAACCTACACCAAGCCAGGAAGACATCTTTAAAAAAAAAGTTACTAATTGATTTACTTAACGTTGCTATTTGCTGTGGCCACAATCTTCCAAGCAATATGAAATATTTAGATTATAAATACAGAATGTGTTTACTGGGAGACGAGCGTTGAACCATTCTACGAAAACAGGAGAGTAGTAGGGTCAACCGGTTTAGCCGCGTATTTTGCCGGGGGAGGTAACTCTTGGTGGCGACAGGTGGCGTTGTTTATCAAAAGACCAAAAACTACCTCCAACACAGAAGAGTTCCAATGAACAGGTAACTCTTGATGCCCGTGATGATTTTTGACATATTCCTAGTTATCTCCCCTGATTCGAACATTTGCATATTAAATCTATGAGGCCGCGTGGAGGTCGAGTGCACTATAGTTTCGGTCTCTAGTTGGCATGTATTCCTCCGCGGTGATGCGGTCTGGCGTTGATGCGGTCTGCCTCCGCGGCTAAAAAGTAGTCCCCGAGCTTCAAATACGCTGCATGGTCCGATTGGGTCGTATGATGTATCAATGTGAAGCAGTCGTGAAGGCGCATCCACTGGGATGGGTGTGACGTGGAACAAACGTCATTCTGTGCATGCGCAGTAGACAAAGTGTATGGAAATACACGTTTTGGGGTCTAGGTGGGCCACTAATGGTCCGATTGGGTCGAGAGAGGTATCAATGTGAAGCATATGTGAGTGGGCATCCGGCGGGGTGGATGTGACGTGGAACTGACGTCGTTCTGCGCATGCGCAGTAGACAAAGGGTATGGAAATAGACGTTTTGGGATCAAGGTGAGCCCCTAATGGGCCGACGGAGTCGTATTAGGTATCAATGTGAAGCATATGTGAGGGGTCATCCGGCTGGACTAGTGTCGCGGCCGTTGTCAACATTCTGCGCATGCGCAAACAGGGAAATGTGGGATAAGGGCATTGGAAGGAACGTTTTGGGGTCTAGGTGGGCCACTATTGGTCCTATGAAGTCATATGAGGTATCATTGTGAAACATTCGTGAAGGATCATCCGACGGGGTGGGTGTGACGTGGAACTAACGTCATTCTGCGCATGCGCAGTAGACAAAGTGTATGGAAATAGACGTTTTGGGATCTAGGTGAGTCCCTAGAGGGCCGATGGGGTCGAGTGAGGTACCAATGTGAAGAAGTCGTGAGGAGGCATTCGCCTGGACTAGTGTGTCGCCCGTGTTCAACATTCTGCACATGCACAGACAGGGAATTGTGGGAAAAGGGTATTGGAAGGAACATTTTGGGATCTAGGTGGACCAATGTTGGTCCGATGGAGTCGTATGAGGTATCAACGTGAAGCAGTCGTGAGGGAGCATCCGACTGGGTGGATGTGGGGTTGAAATATCGTCGTTCTGCGCATGCGCAGTAGACAAAGAGTATGGAAATAGACGTTTTGGGATCTAGGTGAGCCGCTAATGGGCCGATGGAGTCGAGTGAGGTATCAATGTGAAGCATATGTGAGGGGACATCCACCTGGACTAGTGTCTCGGCCGTTGTCAACATTCTGCGCATGCGCAAACAGGGAATTGTGGAAAAAGGGCATTGGAAGGAACCTTTTGGGGTCTGGTGGGCCACTATTGCTCCTATGGAGTCGAGTGAGGTATCCATGTGAAGCATATGTGAGGGGGCATTCGCCTGGACTAGTGTGCCGTTCGTTTTAAACATTCTGCCCATGCGCAGTAGACAAAGAGTATGGAAATGGACGTTTTGGGGTCTAGGTGAGCCCCTAATGGTCCGATGGAGTCGTATGAGGTATCAATGTGACGCATTCGTGAGGGAGCATCTGCCTGGACTAGTGTGTCGTCCGTGTTCAACATTCTGCGCATGCGCAGAGAGGGAATTGCGGGAAAAGGGTTTTGGAAGGAACGTTTTGGGTTCTAGGTGGGGCACTAATGGTCTGGTTGAGTCGAGTGAGGTATCAATGTGATGCAGTCGTGACGGTGCATCCGGCTGGGTGGATGGGTGTTAGGAATATCGTCATTCTGCGCATTCGCAGGCAGGCCGTAGTATGGAAATAGACATTTTGAGGCCGATATGGGCCATTATTGGGCCGAATGGGTCGTGGGAGGTGTCAAAGTGAAGCTTTTGTGGGGTACCGTCAGAATCGTGTTTTTTTTTTAATGCAAGTCGCGTCAATCTGCGCATGCGCAGTTGGTTGTAGTAGGTAAAGTGGTCGTTTGGGGTGTGCATGGGGGTGTGTTTGGGGTAGAGATGGACCAATCTTGGTCCAAATGGTCGTGGGAGGTGTCAAAGTGAAGCTCTCGGGGTGTAGACCTAGATTTGAAGGATGTCCACTGCATCTGTAGCGTCAGCGGTGACGTCATCAGTACGAGTAGTAGCCAAAGTGGGCGTTTTGGGGCGGTGAAGGACGGTATTTGGTGTAGAAATGGACCATCCTTAGTCCGAATGCGTCGTATGAAGTGGCATCTTGTAGCAACGCCCGCCAACGCCAAGCTCAACGCTTCAACGCCCTGGTGAATTAGCCCCAAAGCTCTGATTTTCATGGAATTGCCACCAATACATCGAAATGCAGTGACGCCCGTCAACGCCCGTCGTTACAACTTAACACCCTAGCATAACACCTTGACCCCATGATATAGACCGGAGAGAGAACAAGAACAACAACAACAACAACAACAAGTTTTTTTCATATAGTTTATTCTCCTCAATGTTACATCATACCCAAGCTGGGGGAGCCGCGTTAGGTATGTTTACAATTCAAGAAGACTCTTGTCCAATCAGAGGCCGCCATTTGGTGCTGTATCTGTCATATTCGTTCTTGCTCGTTAGATGTATTATCGGCTGCTCTTGTCCAATCAGAAACCGTCCTTTCAGAATTTTAGTTAATCCCTATATGTACAGACACCACCACACACCACTTTTACCGCCACCACACACTACCACTCACGCACGTCGGTGGTGGTGGTGGTGGTGGTGTGTGGTAGTGTGTGAGTGATTTAGCGGAAGCTCAGAGCTCGGAAGTGACGTCATCGTACGCATGCGCACGCATCTGTGGTGTACCCGCATGTCCATGTATTCTGTGCATATCCATGCACATGCACTATGTGCCTGTGCATGTACTATTTGGCTGTACATGTAATCTGTTCATGTACATGTACTCTGTCAATACACATGTTCCTTGTCCATGTAAATGTGCTCTGTGCATGTCATTCTAGATGTACTCTGTTCACGTCCATGTATAAATGCTCTATTCAAAGCCATGTACATACTCTCTGTCCATGTCGCTATATAGCTGAAATATTTGCGGAATGCGACGTTAAGCCTCAATTCTCTCTCTCACACTCTCTCTCTCTCTCAATGAACATGTACTCTGTACAATGTCGCATGATGTAGACCAGAGGCCGCCATTTGGCGCTGTATCTGTCATATTCGTTCTTGTTCGTTAGCTGTATTCTCGGCTGCTCTTGCCCAATCAGAAGCCGTCCTTTCACGGCATAAGCACCGGCATAAGCAGTATTAGATACAAATCTAGAGAGCTATGATGGAAATACTCTGAAACTCGTATATTGGTAATTGGTGAGCTGTTTCGCTGTGACAACTCGTACACTGGAGATTGGTGAGCTGTATCGTCGTCAGATGAAAATGACGGTATTTAACACAAAAGACTAGTCTATAAGGCCCGATGTCGACCCAGCATCAACTTCCCACAAATGCCAACATATATCAAAGACCAAAGGGTCTGTACAGGGGGCGGGCCTCGGGGACGAAACGTCCACCAGCAGAATCTCGCCATATACAGGTAAAAATTACAACCCATATAAGGGAAGTGGGAAGAGGTGCCGACAGACTGACAGAGCCACATGGCTTCACAGTATAGTCTTCCCGGTAACCTATTCTAAAGCACATACCAAGAATCAACGATTCCTGATATGTGTTGTATCTCAGGTACGCTTTTATTGTACCTGTTCATGTGGCAACTTGGATGATATGACCACACGGTCCCTAGCACCGGCATAAGCAGTATTAGATACAAATCTAGAGAGCTATGATGGAAATGCTCTGACAACTCGTATATTGGTAATTGGTGAGCTGTTTCGCAGTGACAACTCGTACACTGGAGATTGGTGAGCTGTATCGTCGTCAGATGAAAATGACGGCATTTAACACAAAAGACTAGTCTGTAAGGCCCGATGTCGACCCAGCATCAACTGTATTTACAGACACCACCACACACCACTATTACCCCCACCGCACATCACCATCACCACCACCGGTGTGAGTGAGTTGGCGGAAGCTCAGAGCTCGGAAGTGACGTCATCGTACGCATGCGCACGCATCTGTGGTGTACCCGCATGTCCATTAATTCGGTGCATATCCATGCACATGTACTATGTGCCTGTACATGTACTATTTGCCTGTACATGTAATCTGTTCATGTACATGTACTCTCTCAATACACATGGTCCTTGTTCATGTAAATGTGCTCTGTGCATGTCATTCTACATGTACTCTGTTCACGTCCATGTATAAATACTGTATTCAATGCCATGCACATACTCTCTGTCCATGTCGCTACATAGCTGAAATATTTGCGGAATGCGACGTTAAGCCTCAATTCTCTCTCTCTCTCTCTCTCTCTCTCTCCCCCTCCCTCTCTCTCTCAATGAACATGTACTCTGTACAATGTCGCATGACGTAGACCGGTGAGAGGACAAAAATCAACAAGAAGGGTGACAGGTCAATCTTTTTATTATCCCCTCAGGTACATCATACCCAAGCTGGGGAAGCCGCGTTGGGTATGTTTACAATACAAGTAGCCTCTTGTCCAATCAGAGGCCGCCATTTAGCGTTGCATCTGTCATATTCGTTCTTGTCCGTTAAATGTATTCTCGGCTGCTCTTGTCCAATCAGAAGTCGCCATTTCAGAAAGTTCCATCTTCGGCCATGTTCGCTCTGAGCCGTTTGTTCTAATCATCGTCGGCCAGGCCAGGATATTATTCGGGCTGCATGTTCTGGAACAGTTGTTTGCGCATTCTGAGTATCTATCAGTGTATGGGGAATACATTCATCCAATGGGAAGATTCCGTAATTTGGTCACGAAAAACGTGACATTGGTGACTCGCTCCACTATCTACTTGGTGTTGGGGCGTTGTTGTTGGGCCCATTCAAAAGGATCCACGGCGTCCAGTTTCTCCATCATCGTTTCTAGTGACGCCCAGTTATTGATGGCAAACGGTTGGTCAAATACCAGGATGTTACTGCTCGGGTGAAAGTATCGGACTTGGTCTGTATTCTTATGCTGCAGGACATAACCAAACGCCAGATTCAACTTGAAGGCCGTAATTTGCTCAATGAAGATGGCTTCCACGTAGCTGCGTAGACGGGTGAGGTCGGTTAGTCGGAAATTGTAGATATCTTGAATAGGGCGATGACGATGGAAACAGTGCCGGATCATGGGCCAATGGCGCCCATAGATGTCACTCACTGGATGGTCTTCGTGTAACAGATCGCTAGGAACATTTATAGGTTCGTCCTCGAAGTGAACTTTGCCCTCCAAGTCGTACAAAATCTGGCCCAAGATCTTGTCGTCGGAATTTGACTGTTGAATTAGGGTGACAGCATCATCATCATCGGCCCTCGTGCGATGGGTGGGAGTTTTCGCTGTCTCGATACTGGTACCTACGGACTCCTCTACTGGCAAACGTGGCTGCGGAACAGGGTGTCGTGTGCGTTGGTGTCGCATCAACTGACTGGGGCGTTTGAAATTACAACACATATGAGGGAAGTGGGAAGAGGTGCCGACATACTGACAGTGACATGACTTCACAGTATAGTCTTCCGGTTAACCTATTCTAAAGCAAATAGCAAGAATCTAACGATTCGTGATACATGTTGTATCTCGGGTACGCTTTTATTGTACCTGTTCCTGTGGCAACTTGAATGATATGACCACACGGCCCCTAGCACCGGCATAAGCGGTATTAGATACAAATCTAGAGAGCTATGATGGAAATGCTCTGACAACTCGTATATCGGTAATTGGTGAGCTGTTTCGCTGTGACAACACGTACACTGGGCATTGGTGAG